>KZ808021.1:131907-142008 GCA_000696205.2 Oncopeltus fasciatus
ATATATATATATATAATCTAGGCTAGTGGTTACTGTATATTGTTATACGACTCTTTCACGTTTATTGAAGAATGGTACTTTAATAAGGATAAGAACTCGACAGAAATTATCTAAGCCGTAATGGTATTGTTTATATTACAATTGTTTGTAATAAACAGAAATTACTCAATGAGAGGAAATTAAATGTGCGCATTGAGTATTGAGCCGTTATCACTATGTGTAAACGCTTGTGTTCATCCATTCATACTAATTTCAACACCAATGAAGTACTAATGCAGTTTTATCGCATTTATTTTTTAAACATACCATTTGAAATTTGCCTTTGAGTTTGTTTAAATTTCTTCAATTTGAAGGGGGGTTTTATTTTATTTTATGAAATGGCAATTTAAGGTATACGCATTCTCTCTCTCTCTCTTGCGCTAAATTCGACTGGGTATAGAAACAATGGGAGTCCTCCCGGTTATTGCTTTAATTTCACTGTGCCCCCCCCCCCCAATATCCGGGGACTTATATGTGCTCACTAATTGTGCGCTGCCATGTCCTCTGGGGGGGGGGCTGAAGGGTGGTGGTGGAGGAGGGATATCGGCCCATTTATGGTACTGTTCGAATTGCCTCGCCCCCCTCCCATCTCCCGTCTTTCGGGGGCATCAATTCTCCATTTGCTTTATTGCTGCTTGCTTCTCGAGGAAATGGGATTCCAGCTCTCAAACTACTGTAAAATATTAATATATTATTTATAATTTGAAATATGTATTTGTGAAGTGATTAAATATTTATTAACATTACTGTATCATTTATGTGTATGTATTAATACAATATTACTTTAATAATTTTGTAAGGGCGAATTATTTTTATCTATCTTAAATAGAAGTAAGGAATTCGGACAAATATCCGCCAGAATAATTATTTGTACACTGTAGTTTTTTGGAATTGTCTTCTCCAATATCTTGACATCGCGTTGGGTTTATTTTGTACTCTCTTCTCTTATAAACAAATTTACAACAGCGAAATAAAGCTCTTTGTCCATGAGGCGGCTTTTATAAACATTAACTCTCACTCTCTCTCACCCTCTCCCTCTCGTTTTAGGATTAAGATCAGGTTATAGAGCGATCAACATCATGGTTATTACGCCCTGACTGTTGGGGTTTATCTACCTTCTCCCTTTTCCTCTCCCTATATATATATATATATATATATATATATATATATATATATATATATATATATGTTGACGTCACATCTTGANATATATATATACGCATATATTAGCCCTGATTGATTTTGCCATGTCACTGAAAATTCCTTACATTCAATATTTAATTTTGGTGGGTTAGTTTTTGATTCTGAACTATAAATGATGGTCGCTACAGTTCTAAACTGATTTTCAGTAGGACTTTATATAACAGCTGAACCCCCACTCCTGGTGATCTGATTTTCGTTTGCTAACTTACGTGCTAGATGGAATGAGATCTTCATGAAGGGCCTTGCTGAAATGGCGAGATTTATTGCCTCCTACAGCCTTTGAATGAAGTTTGTTTGGGACGATGGGAAAACGAATTCTTCCTGGATAAATAAAATTCCATGACAAACGTGATATGTAGTGTGGACGGACAAGTATTTCTGTGATGTGTCCGGCGTGTAGACTTCCATCACTGGGAATGAGCATGTAGGAGGTATAGTTTTACGCCCAATATATATGCTTTCTCTATTGTCTCTCTCCCTCTGCCCTGTCCTTTATTGCCTTAACACCTGATCAGCTGTAGCTGTCTCTGTAGAACCTTCCCTGAAGTTTCTTTTCTCGTACCCCCTACCTAGGCCCCCCAACATTCTGCTCAACCTCTCTCCCCCCCTCACTCTTTTCCTTCCCCATCCCCCTTCAAATTTCGGACACGTCCTTCCACTTCCTGCGTTGGAAAATTCTCTCTCCACCAACCCTCACTCCCAACTCGCTCATTTTCTCTCGCGGGACGCCAGCATTTCCTTTTCCCCCTGAGCAGAATCACACGATGTCTCTACGCACACGAAGTCTCATACCAAGACTGCATGTTTGTCCAAAAAATATTACTTTCCTTCTTTTTTTTTATACTTGTATAATTCCCCCGCTGTGATTTATTTGTTACAAAAACATCCCTAAATTTAAAAGGAGAGTTTGTTGACTGTAGATATTATTCTTAGATGATTTTAGTTGGGGTTTGGTCAAGGTAGATCCAAAAAAAAAAAACAACACAAATTTAAAAAATGTATTTTTTAATAAAGGATTATCTGCCAACGTTTCGGCTTACATTGCAAGCCATCTTCAGGGCTATCATGAAGATGAGAGAGGTCGTCCTGTCCCTAAGTACACATTTCCATGACTGAAATTTTTTTTGGATCTACCTTGACCGAACCCCAACTAATATCATCTAAGAATCCCTAAATTTAGTTTTAAGTAGAGGTATTTAATCCCACATCAATTTTATAACAATAAATGCAAGAGAACAGAATACAAAAATCTTACTACCTCAGCCGGGACTCGAACCCTGATCTCCTGCTTTCTGGGCAGGCATGAAAATTCTCCTTTAGCTTTATTGTATGACAGGGATCTATGTTCCGTGTCTGTTGTACGAATCTTTATTCCCCCCAATTTCTTTCAAATTTACAAGCTACTATAAATTCTCAGAATATATCCACTGATACCTCTGATTTTTAATCATGTCCATTCGCTTACAAGCAGATGATAAATTATCTAAAAGAAGCTCTAAAACTGAGCTATTTTTCTTCGATACTAAGTTGATAGGTATAGTAAGAAAACTAGACTATTAACATGAAAATGTCCCTAGTTATCACTAAGGTCCTTAGTGATCGGCTCGTACAGGTGTGAGTCTCTGTATCTATTTGCAGATATCGCTAGATTGTCAGTAGCTAAGGACTCGCTCAATACACATTTGTGTCGTCTACACTTTCATTCTGAAACGTCTGCCCCTTTCGAAATTTCCTCAGTGCATTGAATCCTCTGAGCCAGTCGACCGCTCTCGGATAGCCGTAAGTTCATTACCCCTCTGGCGAATACTTCGCAGGGCCTGGAGAGCTTGCTAAATTGAGAAGGAGAGGATGTGCGAAGCAGATGGGGATTCCAAAATAAACACCATGGGCTGGCCATCTGTAGGGCGTTAGTTCTGTCTGGAGGTCAACTCTTCAGCTGCACGAGATAAGGTCCTTAACTTCCAGCTTGCAGCTGTTTTTCATACAGGTGGTACTGCATGTCCGACTGGCGTATAAACTTTATTAGCTCAGTTTTTTTTTTCTTTTGCTACCCTTACCGTGTCTGCCTTCCTGTTAATTTATATGTGTTTTTCTGAACATCACCCATCTGTTTCATTGGGTATTCGAGGCAAATAATTAATTATTTTTCTTTCGTGATTTTCCCACTGTGATTTACTTAAATAAAGGAACTCCTCCATTAAATGTTTGTGTCATTTATTTTTTTACTGTCATTTATTTTTTTACTATTCATTTATTTTTTTTACTATTCATTGTAATCAAATTACAAAATGTTTTTTATTTATTTTTAACAGAATGTAATATGTAAATAAAGGTTTAAAAAAAAAAATTAAATGTTTGAATTTAAAACAAAGAAAAATGAATGAAAATATAAAACTGTTAGTCTATTCACATACATTTAGCACATAACTCCGTTAATTTCATCTTAAAACTAAATTCGCCATAAGAACATCACATTTCATTATCCCCCCCTCCCACTTTCCTACAGCCATATGTCCTGTACCTCAAGCCATTTAAACCGTCTCATCCGTTTCCCGTTCCTTTCCACCACGTCAATTAACAATTTTTTAACAGATCAGTAACGATTCAGTAAGATTCAGTTAAGCCACCCTACTTGATGTGTA
The DNA here is from genome assembly GCA_000696205.2 of Oncopeltus fasciatus. Taxonomy (NCBI): domain Eukaryota; kingdom Metazoa; phylum Arthropoda; class Insecta; order Hemiptera; family Lygaeidae; genus Oncopeltus; species Oncopeltus fasciatus. Next base: position 135,792 of record KZ808021.1, read on the forward strand.
CACTTACGAATTTTATTAATAATTTTTTATTTGCAATATGTTTAGTATCCATTTTTTTTTTTTAAATAATCGTGTACACATAGTTTTGTATTTTCGTTCATTTTTATTTGTTTAATATGCCATATAGACATGATTCTATGTTATTTTGTATGTTTCTCTTTCATAATCAGCCCTGATAAGGCCTGAAATCCAGGTCGAAACGTTGGCTAAAATAAAAACTACTTTGGTTACAAATTAGTTTTTAATAAATATTTTATTTGGTTGTGGTTTTTATTCCACGTAAATTTTAAACAATTAATGAGAGGGAATAGAAATTCTATACCCTCTCATTAATTGTTAAAAATTAGTTTTTAATTGTTCAACTACCATGACCGAATTCCCGACAATCCTCTCTTCATAGAACTTGACGGTCAACAATTCATTTCATGTTAAAAAATAGTAATAAAATATGAACTTAATATATAATATTAATATGAAATAAGAAATACACTTTTTGGAGGCGCAAATGTATTTTAAAAATAAAGAAAATAAACTGCTAGTAAGTTTTACTATTTACTGGGCAGGTCCAAAGAGGTAGACTAAATTAAATTTCATCACTCTGTCCTAAACTGCTAGAAAAAAATGTCTTCACCCGGGTGCTGCTGCTAAACTAAACTGATTTCATCTTTTGGTTCATCTCTCATATCCCTTGAGCCGAAGAGAGCAATGAGTGTAGAACAAAGGCACCGAAGCCAGGTTCTTGACTGCCCGGAAAGAAAAAATGTGGCAGTAACGCTCAACTGTTAGATTCTTAAATATCTCCAATATCTCACATAAGGTTTTTTTTTTTTAAATTTTGTAGTATAAGTGTTATGAAATTACTTTTTAGGCCAATATGTTCCATACTTTTTTTTTTTTTTTAACTCAAATAACAAGGAGGATATTTAGCTTTTACATATTGGCCATCTTTTAAACCCCCATATCATTTCAATAAAAAAAAAAAAAGAAGTTACTCAAGAAATGGCCATAGCCTAATTGCGTTGGTTTCTTAATACTTTAATTTACGTTCATAAATATTTTCCTTAAAATACATTTTACTTTAAAATGTTATAAAATAATGTTCTTTAAACGTTTTGTTATATTAATGATATCTTAACTTTAGTTTGCTTTTCCTCAAAAACCTCCCTCTTCTTCCACAGATTTCAGCGAATTACGAACTCGCAGTTTTTCTGAAAATAAGCTAAAGTACCAAATTTGAAACCCATAATTTTAAATTTCTGCCGCTGGAGAGCATACGTATAAAAATATATATGTGAGCCATATGTTTGACTTATTTTTTGTTGAATCGGTGAATATTTTTTTTTTAAACATCAAAATCGCTTCATGTTTCTAATGTGAATTCCTTCCAATAAATTTTCTAAAACCGAAACTGATTTTCAAATAATTTCTTTCACAAAAAAATTCTTATTGGTCCGAGATGAACTAGTTTCCTTCTTAATTATGATTCATTAAGGTAAACCACATTCATTCAGTTTATTTCAGCATTTCTTGTTCTTTGAATGCTGTTTACTATTTGTTTTACTGTACTTTTACCTATTACTACTCGGTTTGTTGACTTAAGAAAGATATACAGACTCTTTAAATTTCTCAGGATGCCTAAAATGAGCTTTAAACTGACTTTGTGGCCGTAAGCCCTAATAAATCTTAAGAAGACTCATAAAACAGCTGGAAAGAGAGAGGGCTCCTTTGAAAGTGCCTTCTCGAGGTACGAACTTCATTACTGCGAACGAGACATACATCAAGTCCTCTCCCGAAGGCATCCTATTCGACTGTTAGCCTCCGTAATCTTCAGGGAGCCGAATCCAGAGAACAGAGATAGAAATGTTGGTCGCGAGCGGTATCTCTTTCGAGTTAAGTCTCCTTCGCGGCTGAAAGTTCAAGCTATAAATCAGGCCGAGGAGTCTCTGGTCTTTTCCCTATCTCTTTGGACCAATCAATCTTCCGTCCTCTTCCTATTCATTCCGTTCGATCGACTTCCAGACTCACCCGGCTATGAGCTTCCACGTCTTCCCGGGACCCGAATGCATTTCCATCTTATTTGGTTATCTTTTGAATCCCCCCCCCCCACTCCGTTCGAACCGTGATGTCTCATCAATTCCTCTCCTGTCATGAGTGCATGATTTGACCTACACACTATTTAATTTTTTGTGTTTTATTACTTAACATTTGGAAAAAAAAGTTATAATATTCTAAATTACATCTTACTTTAACTAAGTTATTTAATGAATTGTGCTATTTAATTTAAAAAAAATTGTATTACTTTATTCCTTATCTAATTGGAACATTTAAAGTCATTGGAAAACGGTTATTACAATTGGAATTCTTTGTTCGGGAAAGGGCTTTTGTGTACGGTGGTTTTCAAGGATTGCCTTTCCCGGCCATGTAGTCCCACCTCATCCTTTGCCGCCATGTAGTCTTCTGCTTTATTTCTTTGACGTGTATCCTACTTTCTTCGGATCAAGGATCAACATCTCTTCTATCATTTGGCAGGTCTTAATCGCAGCGCCTTACTTGAATCCCACCTGTTCGTTCGCCCCTCGATGAAAGATTTAATAGATATAATTTGAGTGCCTATTCATCTGAATTCCTGTTCGGCTGACATGAAAAAATCTGTGCAATGGATAGCATTCCGGCCCGGCAAGCAGGAGATCCAGGTTCGAGTCTTGGCTGGGACAGATAGATTTTTTTATTCTATTCCCTCTTATAATTGTTTGAAAGAGTCTGTTTAGTTTGAATTTTGTCTTCCTAGTTCAGAATTTTATTGCCACAGAGCTTCTTGGCTCAGTTGTACCATGGAGACCACATTGGATTTCCAAACAGGTCCTCAGTCGTTATAGCAAACTTGACGATAATTTCTTTCACGCTTTTAAAATACAGCTTCGACAAACTATATCCTTTGTCATTATCCTGGAAGTAATGTTATTTTCTTACTTTCCACAATTTATTTGAAATATTTGACACTGATGGAGTTTCACTAAAAATTGGCATGTTCAAATGAACAAAGGCTCTCTCCTTGGCTGTATGATATGCCGATGAAGCCTTGGGGAGAAATAGTCACGACCATGTGTTAAAATTGTACTTTCAGTGCCTCTAATAAGTGAATATAAAAAGAATGGGACGCTAAAAACATAATAATGTTGTTTGTAGCACAATGGAAACTTGGGAGGAAGTAAATGAAAAAATATATAATCTGGGAGATTTCTGTAGCCAAGGGATCGTTGCATAGAGTCCTGGAATGGGCTGTTGTCGCTCCCTAATAGGTTATAAACAGCGACTGAACGAGGCAGCCGTTCGGGAACTGCCGGCTTAGGACCCAGAGGAAGGAGAAGGAACCGCTGGAAAGAAGCTTGGCAAATAGACTAAGAAAGGGGACGGCAAACATAGGATTGCCGAGTCGGCACTAACGTTTCCATTACCGCCGCTAGGGGCGCCTCTATCGGGCTATTTAAATACAGCGCACGGCCTGCAGAGATCGACGCTTCTTCCCAGCAGTGCTCCACGGTCGATCCGGGGACACTTCTTTAGCCTGTTTACTTAATTTAACCGTCCTCCGGAGGGGTGGTTTTCGGCGGCTTCTTCTGGAGGGTTGCGCCCCTATTTCGGGGTGCTTTGTGTCCTTGGTCCTACAGCGGCAAGACAATGGGATTTACCGAGATGGTCCAAGATAGAAGAAAGTGTGAACCGAGCAGATTCCAAAGTCTGCAAGACTCCTTCAAGAGGAAGTAAGGAAGTTAAGCGACATTAGAGGAATGTAATGTCGTCTGGGTATATATATACTTCCTTCGGCAGTAGTCGATGAAAGTCCTTTCTAATCTTTGTGAGCGTCACAGTAATCAATCAATAACATTTTACCGCTCTTGTGCCATCAATTTAAAAAAAAATAAAGATATGTTTAATGTGGTATTAGCTTTTTTACTGCTCCTTACCCTTCGTCCATATGGTAGCCTTGAAGTTCAATGTAAGCCGAAACGTATTTAATATTTCAAAAAATATGGAACTAATTGATCTCGTACTTTATGAGAAAGGATTGTTCTGTGCTTAGGATCTGGGATTTGAATAAATAAAAACTAATCTGTAAACAAAATTTTATTTTATTAAGGAGTTATTGTATGTTCGTAGTTTACAAGCAAAACAAATTGTGACAGATCTTGGTTTTTAAACTTTCATATTTTCTTAACAAATGAGCTTATCTTCACGAGGTCTTGATTGCTTTTAGCTTTAACACTTAGGGTAAATAGCCCCCGAATTTTTAGCCCAAAATAGCAACTAATATAACCAGTGATTAACAATCACAATTACTACAAGTAATTGCAGGTAGATTTATATATTTTCCTCTCGTGTCGGCCCCAACGCACACCTATATCTATATAGAGTTATAGGAGGGAGGTGTAGACGATATGAGGATATAAAATAATATTATAGAATGATACATTGGTATTTTTCAAGCTAATTCATACCAAATCTATCAAAATGTAATGCAAACCCATGTTTCAATCTATGTTTTAAACCCTATATGCATATTATCATTATTATTAAAGATAATATGTACACCTGATATGATGGATTTGCATAAATGAAGATGGAAATGTAAGTATTAAGAAATATTCAGCTGGAGCTGTTGAGACTAATTGGTCATCATCTTTTAACCATTGAATATCTCAAGATAGTACGTTTTCTTACTAATTATTAACTCAAGAAATTACAGTAAACAGTACTAATATTGCTCATTAAGAAAATTGTTTAAATAAATAGTTTCACTTTTTTTTAAAAAAACAATTAGTACTTAAAATTCAAATTTTTCTTTAAAAAAAAAATCGTGTTGCTTTCTTTCTTTTTTTTNGTAACTAAATCATGACTGAGGGTGACGTAGATAGATCAATAATATGGTTTGGTTAAGCATCTTCCGATTTTCGGGTTTATTATTTATTATATTTAGTATTTAAGAGTAATTATTCTTTATCTATTGACAATTTTGTACTTTTACATACCATTTTTATCATAGCGTGAGTGTCAATAGTCACAAATAGCAATTATAATTACTAGCTTTACGCCGGAATTGATATGTTATCCGAGTTTTAGTGGTGAGAATCCCATCCTCTGGGCCAATTCCAAGTGCAGAGAGAGGTTTCACGAGCGCCAAGGGCCAAGTTACCCCGACTTTACGATTCCCTCACACACTGGGCCAATCACCCGCGCGGGAGTACCATATCTCCAGTCGGAGGAATGAAGCTCGTTTTCCCCGAAGAAGTTGAAGCTCAGCAGCCGGTAGAACTGAGTGGGACATTCGAGGGGAACAGGACTCCCCATAGAACCCAGTGGTTTTACACTTTTAGCTAAGAACCTAATATTGGAGCCTGTGATGGCTTTTTCAGGGCTGAGTGATGGATATGATCTCTCTGAACTGGTCATCTTCCCCGTATAAGTTATTAAGATATTCCAGGTTGGTTTCCAGGGTCTCCAGAAATATTCATAAATACTAATTCCAGGCTTGGCTGTATTGAAATGTTTTTTTTTTTTTTTTTGCCTAGCTTCATATTCGTCATATAATGGGCTGAATAGAGAACTACTAAGTCTACGTTTAGCCCTGAAGAAGCCATAACATTATGTACGAAAGCTCGGCAAAATAAAAAACAACCTTCCGACTTGGTTAGGACGTAGGAAGAAGTATATATGAATAACAGAGATACATATATCACACCACTTATATCAAACCGTGTATTTCATTCGGATTTTCGGTGTAATCGTATACGTTCGGATCCATCGATTGAACTGTGATTATTTCTGGAACCTAACTAGATTGATTGAGTGTCTAATCAATGTATTTGATAAATGGAATACATAAGCAGTGTACTTATGTCATGCTTATGTCAGTTGTTCGCTGAGAGCATTGCAGTACGGAGTAGTGAGCTTCATTGTCGTATATAGTTTGCCTCACGTTGCTTACTCTCGTGGTATCGTTAAGCTAACATGTGCCCATTCATCCTCTAAGTATTGTTTGCTGCGAGCCAAATACGCCCAAAATGGAAGATGTCCAGATTTCTTTTTTAAATTTTCAGGTTGACATAAAAAGCACTATTTCACAGACTTTAGTTTTCATGAATGAAATATACATAATTGCAGTATATAAATAATTAATATAACTATAATAAATTCTCTCACAATCACCCTACTTGGTATG
>KZ808021.1:142085-158039 GCA_000696205.2 Oncopeltus fasciatus
GGTGAACTTGGCAGGTATTACACTTAGGCGGCAGATCTTTGTTAATTAGGTGTATATGAGTAAGGTTCGTGTGACCTATCCGCATACGGGTCAGTATTACCTCTTCTCTTCTATTCCCACGGATGGAGGTGTTCCATTCTTTTGTGGTGTTTTTTATACTCCGCAGTTTGTTGTGTGCTGGTTCTAGCATCCATGCATTTTCCCAGTCTTGGAGTGCCATTTTCCTTAGCCAGTTTTTAAGGTCATCTGGTTCGAGGATACTTAGAGGAGGTTCGAACATACCGGCTGCTTCCTTTGCAGCTTTGTCTGCCTAATAATAGACAATAACATGTCATAATAAACAAATAAAGGAAGAAAGAAAATATTTAAAAAATATGAAACATGGAACAACTATTTTCTTCTAGCTCCCTGTACTATTCAAATTTAATAATAATTATTACTAGATTTTTTTTGTTAGGGTTCGGTCAAGATAGATACAAAAAAATTCAAATTTAAAAAAATGTGTATTTTTAAAAAATATCTACCAACGTTTCGGATTACATTGTGAGCCATCTTCAGGGCTATCTTGAAGGCGAGAGGGGACGTTGTGACACCAAGATCCTATTTTCATGACAGGGAAAAATGTTTAAAAAATTGTTTAAAATGTTATATGATATTAATCTACGGTCAAAAAAACTCTACATTTAAAATAAGTATTTCTTAAATTACAGAAGAAAAAACAAACAAACTGTATGATCATCCTGGGAGACGAGGAATGTGACTTAGAAGAAAACCAGATTCAAAAATGTATTATTACATATTATTATAGAAGANGAATACTTTCAACGATGTAAATGTTCCCTTGAGTTCCCGCCTCTTGCCAGTACATAGTCCTTACTTCCCTCGTGGTCTTGCGAAAGAGAGGCACTAGTACTATATACTATAACATTGCTAAAATTTTATGTTGTAAAGGGCCTTAAGTGATGTTTTGTCTTGAATGTATAAGTAATGTTTATTTTATGCTTAAATATTTTTTTCTCTCAAAAAAAGACAAATTTTATAGATAAGTGACATTCCTTGTACAAAACCTTTCTTATATCTACCAATCTCTTGTCTGGTTCCTGTTAGAAGTTTCTTAAAAAATATTTTTGTGATAATTATTTATGATAATATTTTTTCCCTTATCATCCCATTGCCGCTTCTTATAAATAAATCTCAAGATAAAGCAATTAAATTACTATTAGATTTTTTTTTTGGCTGGAGTTCGGGTAAGGTAGATTAAAAAAAATACCAATTAAAAAAAAAATTATCTGCCGGCGTTTCGGCTTACATTGTAAGCAGTCATTTTCAGTCATGAAAATGGGAACTTAGGGACAGGACGTCCTCTCTCGTCCTCATGATAGGCAGCCCTGAAGATGGCTTACGATGTAAGCCGAAACGTTGGCAGGTAATCTTCTTAAAAAAAAATACACTTTTCTTAAATCTATTTTTTTTTTTTTTTTGGATCTACCTTGACCGAACCCCAACTAAAATCATTTAATAATCTTTAATTATTATTTTCGTTATGTTTATAAAATGGAAAAACAAATTTTTTTTTTCCTCTAGCCTACTTAAGGTCATGGAGGTAGTAGCAATTCACAGATAATAAATCCATTCTAAACACCCATAACACTGGGTTAATCTTTTGATAAAAGTTTTCATTCTTGGCGGTACTCGATCCCACAGCATCAGATACAGATAAAATTTATAGAAAAATGCAAAGTAATGAAGATATTCAAGTTGTAAGTTCAAGGTCTGGGCGTCACTATTCTCTTTTTCTCACATTCTTTCCATCGCCTCAGCACACCTGGGTGTAATGTAATGCAAGTTGCCTAACGAACCGACAGTGTGACTGCCATTTTGATAGATTCACAAGACGTGACTGGAAGGATTCAAGATAGATATCAATAGAGAGGCTTATCCTCAGTCATCTACGTCCCCCGTCGCAAAATTGTTTGAGAGAGCACCCGGGGGAGGGTCTTCCCCCCGCGATTATTGTAAATCCGTGAAAAATCAGATCGAAGGGAGTTCACAATTCATGACTAGTACATGGGTGTAAGTGCAGATTAACTGCAATGATTTGTTTAGCTACTTAATGAAACAAAAAACACGAAAATTTCTTTCATTTCCCCCTTTCAACTTCACGATGATGTGTTATTAATATAAAATTTTTTTATATGCAATTAACTCAGTGAACTGCTTATTTTATCTCCTTTAGGAAGGATTTTTTTTCCCTTTAGAAGAATTAAATGAAACATCTAGATACGCGTTGGAATTTATCATTAACCGTCTACCCCTTTTAAATTCCCAAGACCACCCCTTGGAAGGGGGAGAGAGCCAAGGGTAAAGTCGACATTTCCCCTGACTTTGTCAATAAGCTGGGAGAACAATGAAGAGCCCCTCTTGTAAAAACTTTAAAGCAGAAACTGGGAAACCTCGGCTGGATATTTCTGGAGAAGTGTGGCACCCTTCTCCTTTAATTAAATTAATTAAGCATCATTTCTATGGGTGTTGAGAAAAAGCCACCCCCCTCCGGACTGTGAATGCCCCTCTGTCTCAACCCCTAATGGAGATATTGTAAACTTAATGTGAATTTCTTTCGTTCGACAACAAAGGGGTGGAAATTTGAAATTTAGCTTTATCTCGCCTTTGTAAAATGGCTCTCTTCTATTCGCTGTAATTTAAAATCAACTACAAAACGCAATTTCTCCTTTGTACTCTCATTCATTCTTCAATTTGCTATAAGTTACACATGCTCCGCCTAAATTTAAAATGCAAATAAACTTCACAGAACATTTTTATTTATTTATTTTTGAATTTAGAAATTTACATATAAATTGCTATTAATAGAGTAGCTCTTGAGGTGTTACTTTTATCCGAGACAGCGATATAAATTTTTTTTTTGGTCCCCGAAATTGAGTAGATTGTAGCAGTATTTAGGCTTGTGAGTTGTATCTAAGTAAGTACCGTGTAAATGAAATTGCTGACGAAATTTATGGATTTTTTTTTTAATTTCAACAATCAGTCTTAAATTAGACTCGTTCACATTTTTTAATTATGAGATTATTAATACAATAATAATTTTAGAGAAATTATCTATGAATATGTAAACTTATTTAAAGTACTTATTATTAACTATTATTATTAAATTTCCTTTACTTGTCATAAACATATAAATATGTAATAATGACTTCATGAAGTATTTGAAAATTCTTATGGTTTGTCAAATTAGGTAAATATGTTATCTGGTGGAGTGGATGGTTTGGTCAATGTGTTGTTAAATTGAAACAAATTCGTAAATCAAAAGTTATTTTTTTGGCCTCTGAAATTTAGGACATATGCATAATGAACTGTTGGAGGGAGCCAAGTACACTGCGTGACGTAACTCATGATTGTAACAGACGATGTCTAAAATAAAAACTTTTGGTTATCAAATTTGTTTCTATTAAAAAATCAGAACACCAACCATCTTCACCATGGTATCAACGGTCAGCTAACCTTTATCTGGTTGTCATATGTTTTATGTGAGGTATGTTAAAGAGGGCGCCGGGGTAGCTCAGCGTATCCCTGCGGGTGCCGTAATCCTGGCGCTGCGGGATCGAATCCCGCCATGGCCTGGTTTTTATCGATAAATATAAGCTTGCCCTGAACCAAGGATGTTTAGAATGGGATGGTAACCTGTAGATAGCCCCTCCCTTCATGACCCTTAGTGTTTGTAAGCAAGTTTAACACTTTTATGAAAAAAAAAGGAAAAAAAAATTATATTATATTACCAGTTTTGAATTATATAACTGTTGGAAACATTAATATTGATTAATTTCATTTATCCTTCTAAAATATATTGTTATTAACTATCTTCAATTATATTTTAAAAGAATCAATGATTTAGAATGGAGATTCCCATTACTTTAACTTCTCAATATGAAATTTATAGAGATCAAGAATTATCGGTTATTGGAAAGATCATTAATCATGAGATTCATTCATCAAATTTATATATTACGTTATTGTTTTCTATAAAAAAATGTTCATTGTGTTTCATTGTTTAGTTTGTGTTTTGGACTGAATCTTGCTGTAAATTGTTTAGAAATATTTTTCATTGAAAACTCAGTAGTTCCTTCATTTACGTGTTCCTAACAAATTTTATAGCTCATTAAATCTATCTATTGACCCTCCATACACAAAATGTGTAGTCTATTAGAAAATAAATACAAATTTCGGGTAATCTCTACTTTCCTTCTTTAATTCAATATGACCACCCTTTTATGTTTCAAAACCAAACTGATGTTATTTTAATTTTGAATCAATAATTTATTATTATTACGGTTGTAATTATTTTTATGATAATTACTCATCATAATAAATAGGTATTTTTGTAATGTTAGGATGATATAATTATTTCATAGGTCAATTTAATACATATTTAGAAAGTAAAAAACTGTGAAACTAATATTGCATTTANATTTATAATATATTTTCTATATCACTTATTTAATTTATTTATTTAAATCGTGTCATTTATATAACTCCATGCAGAGATGTATTCATTCGCTTTTTTTCTTCTTTTTTCTTTTTTTTTAAGGCAAAAGACAGGTGTAAGATTTATGAGGATGGGATAAAATAAGTATTTCCGAATTCCATAAGATCTGTGCCTCCTGGCATTATGTATTTTTGTGGGGCGCATGGCTTCTTGTCATATCTGATTGATTGGTTCTGGAGGCTTGACAAACAGGCGACACGCCTATCCCGTACTCATCTTGATATGGTAAAAGGTTCTGTAGGGAAAGCGTGGATGAAATAGATTATTAAAAGTGGAATAAAAAATCCGCCACTCAGCAGGGGCTGTATAAACAGCTGATCGTCTATGACTTTCATTCCAGTCAAGATGAAAAAATAAATAATTATGAAAAATAAATAACAAGGTTAAACGATTTATTCCTATTATCTTCTTACTAAGTTTATAATCTTTCATAATATAACGTTTTTTTCATGTCCAAGACAGTTCTTCCCAGTATATATACATATATATTCATATATACTAACCAATAATTTAACAGTCTTGAAGGCAAGTATGTTATATTCAATCTGTGTTGAAGTAGGCGCCCTCTTGTTTGTTTCCAAAATTTTTTCAATCCATCAATACGACGAGGTTCGTTGTACAGGATTCCAACTCGATTGGAAATTTACACTGCGATATTAACAATAAAGCGAAGTGTATGGATTGTGTACTACGTACTAGAACAATTATAAAGTACAATAAACAATACGCATTTATTTAAATTGTTTTGTTTGAATCAACCTTGACCGAACCACAACAAAAAACATGTACTAATTAAAATCCTCCATGATTAACTCAGGACTATTAAATAATACATTTAGTACATTTTTCACCTCCATGGTTACTATTCATCACTAATGTGATGTCTTTTTTTTTTGGGTAAATTCTTAACCTGTTTTAACAATTGCCTTCATTTTTAGTGAAAAAGTATTGGTTAATTTTGAAAATGAAGGCAATTGTTAAAACAAAGACATCAAAAAAAAGACATCACATTAGTGATGAATAGTAACCATGGAGGTGAAAAATGTACTAAATGTATTATTTAAAATTTGATATCTTCCATAAAATACATATTTATAAAATAAAATAAATTACTTATTGGATCAAATTTGTGAGCGAAAAGGAAAATAATCAAAAAGTACTTCACTGATGCTTCCTTATTGCCTATCAGGAAGTAAAATCCTAGACATAACAAAGAAGGATTGCATCCCTCCTAAGTATTTTTTTTTTTAATTTATTACCTCCAAAAATAGTAGAAATTTAAATATTTCTATAACCCTGATATTAAGGTAGTTGAGGTCTCTTTAAATGTGTCTCTTTGAACTCTTCTTGCCATAGATAGAAAAGAAAAATTACCTACAGCTAACGAATATACAAATGAATTAAATGTGCTTATTTACAAAGAGCCATCAGAATAACTTGGTAAACTGTCTGCATTTGCTAATTATTGTCACTTATCACTTTAATATTACCGGCTCTCCAAGGACTACGACCAGCCCTCGACGCTTTGAGATTCGCGATTTGACCACACTGACTGGATGACTGGAGGGTTTTTTTCGGTTTTTTTTTTTTTTACTGCTGCCTTTTTTCTTTCTTTTTTAATTTTTAATTGCTGCATCCGTATGGCAATTTATATAATTTATCTATCTTTGTCTTATTTCGATGTTTACACCGTAATGTTAATTTTATGGATGTGACATTAACAATTATTGCTTTGTTGCCTCTGAACTAACCTCTAGCAGTTGCATCTGTCGTAATCACGCTTATAATTTACCTATCTTTTCTATCTATTTAACAAATTCTGCCTGAAATATTTGCTCTTTTGTTCTGATTCTTACTCATGGCGGTCTAGTATCACATTTGTACTTTACATACCATGCAATATGTTTTTTTTAAAATATACTTTGGTGTAAATACTACATTGTTTTATATATCTCTAAATGATCTATAACTTTTTGTATTTTTGCCCGGTATGTTGCTGTCGTAGCACCCTGTATCTGTGGTCAATCGCATGAATATATTTTCAATTTCGTTGTTGCAATATCTTTTATCCTAAGGAATACCCGGACTGCTTTATCTTAGTCCTATCAGCTCCAGTATCTCATACCACACGCTTTCTGCTCCAGTCTCCGTCCGTGTGTGTGTGCGTGTTTGATCGATCTGAGACGCCGACTGCCCCGACGGCGCCCCCCCCCGCCCCCTGACTGAATGCATTTCCTTCCGTATTCCTATCCCCTCCCATCGGCAGCGGTTCGTTCTGGGCACTCTGTATTCCGCCTCGGCGTTCGTTGCAGTGTGTGCTGCACTCTGCATGCGGGATGGGGAAGGAAGGGTATGTGTGCGAATAGGTACGCTCCTTCATTCTGGCTCCTGAGGCAAAAACTCCTGCTATATAAAATTACTCTCAACCATATAAAATATTAGTATCAAAATATTTTATGAACTACCTATAAAAAAAAAAAAATCTCTTATGATATAACAATGTGTATGTATTGACAATAATCCTTTGCTGAAATTTGATTCATACTATTCCTCCCTTAGAAAACTTTACACATTTAAAATTTATTTAATTTTCTCTATATCTATTAGTTTTGTAAACCTATTTTGGTTTAGTATCTTACTAATTTAATGCACACTACCATCTGCATCGTTAGTTAGCGTGGGTTATATTCTACCTCTGGTATTATGAAAATTAGACAGAATTTCTTTTAGGTTCTTTAATAAAAATTGTTATTTTTTTTCTTTTGTAGTATACTGTTTTAGCAGATTTCCCACAAGGAATCAACTAGTTGATAGATTTTCCTTTCAACAAATCTTAACAGATTCTTCAAATATGGTACTTTATAGGTTTTATAATTGTAAACGTATGTATATAATTAATGATGCACCCTTTAATGCCTGAAATGTTTTTTTATAATAAAACCAAATTCGCTGTTAAAGCTTTTTTTTTTGCTTTTTTTCAAAATTGGATGAGTTTGTTTTTTGACTAAAATCCGTCGATCAGAGGAAGGGAAGGTTAAAAAAAAAATCCAATATTAAAAGTGTTAATATAGATGATTTTAGTTGGGGATCGGTCAATGTAGATACCTATTAGGTAGATAGTTGATCATCTACCTTGGCCGAACCCCAACTAAAATCATCTAATAATAATATCTACGGTCAAAAAACTCTCCATTTAAAAATGTTAATATCTTCGTTTTAGGGTAAAGGGTAACTTTATATTATATAACATTAAAAAAAAAACAAAAAACAGTTATTAAAAAGATATCAAGGAATGTAATTTTGAATAAAAAGTGGCCCCTCTTATTTTTATAATATAGAAAACAAATCAGGTATTTAGTCTCTTCATTGCAAACCCTTCAGAGAATACAGTTTTCGTATAAATCGGATCTAGAACGGTGGTTCAGGGAGGGATCAAGATATATTAATATACTTGTATATAATATATCTTTGTTGTAATTTAGTTATGAAAACAATTTTTACAGGTCATTTGAAGTCTGAAATGTAATTTTATATTGTTTATGTTTATTATGTTTTCTAAAAACGCTTATTAAGGAAGAAATTCGTGAATGTCTCTAGACTGGGTGAGAGCTTCTCCCACACTACCTATCTTCCAGGCCAGTCTAGAGGAAACTTTAGTTGACGTACTAATTTTTTAGTGCAAGGGAACAGAATAAAAAATCTAACTGTCCCAGCCAGGACTCGAACCTGGACCTCCTGCTATCTGGGATACAAATTTAAATGCACCAGCCCGGATAGCAGGAGATCCAGGTTCGAATCCTGGCTGGGACTGTTAGATTTTTCATTCTGTTCCCTTGCACTAAAAAATTAGTAAAATTTACGTGAGATTGAATACCACAAAAAAATAATATTTATTAAATTTAGTGGACGTACTTTCTACACTGACATCCAAGTCATGATGATAATTTTGGTAATGTAATCCCACATTTCATTATTTATTTGTATCGTACAGGGAGTTAGAAAAAACTATCTACCTCTGTGGAGAATCCCTGTACGATATAAATAAATTTTTACGCTGACTCTTCTCTATGGCTCTTTAATTAAATTTCGTCATTCATTCCTAATCATATTTAATGAAACGTGGGAAATCTGCTTAGAATACGAAGCTTCTTCGTGTTGTAAGTTTCTTCAAATTTCCCTGCATTCTTTATTTTTGAAGATTTATTATAATCACTGAGATGTGTTTAAACAATAATAGCAGATTGTTATTAGACGGTAGGTCTTTTCATAAATTGTAGGGGGCTACCACTCTTAGCTTGCATATAAAACAATTTAAAGAAATATTCCTTTCATTTACTTAAGCACAAACTTTTAGTTTATTTATCAATATATTGAAAAATCAATCGATATTCCTTGAATAGTCTTGATTCTTCCTAAAAGTGATTGTAACCTGATCGTACTCTCCGGCTTGCAAGATCAAATAACTCACTCTTACCAGTATTTGTGACAGACTTTAAATGACATTTGAAATCTGCACATTTTACTCAGCTTCTGTCTGATGTATTTTTATAGCCTCGTGATTAAATTAACAAGCTGTTGTAGACTCCATTACTGTCCCTAGAAGTAACAGTTGTCAGAGATGTATCAAGGAAAACAAATAGGACTGAAGCACTGTAGAACGTGCAGATAGCCATTGAAGTGAATTTGTCGCCGCTATTGTCGCCCGGTCACAGATATCGCTCGGTGAATACTTCCATTGCGCCAGGGGGAATTAACTCGCAATCTGTCACTGTCAGCTACCGGTGATGGAGCTCTTTCGGAACTGTGATTCTACCTCTCCGTAAGTTCCGTAATCACTGAATCGCTAGGACCCACATATCCCTCGAAACGTGGCTATCTTGGGAGCAGCGTTATTGGCAAATCACTGCTACCATTGTTTACAACACTAGGATTGGCACCTACTCTAACTCCAAAGTCACTCTTAAGAATAAAAAATCAAAGAACTCATTTCTATAACTCAATTATACAATAAATTATTTTAAAAAAGCTGTTTTCTGTAGAATTAGGCAGGCTGGTTTCAAAACTGTTTTTAGTTTTCTTCTATCACGTCACGTTCGGTTTCTATATGGGTGGGGCGCATGCTGGTCTAGACCTGCTTGTTCAGTTACTTCTGTTATACTGTGGTGAAACGTTGTGTGTCGGTAAGCAGTATTTAGTATTTCGTTACGAAGGTCTACAGGAGTACATAGTGTGTTTTAACTGAAACTTTTCCTTATGGCTACTACACGTAGAAAGTGCGAAAACAGTCCCAATTCGCAAAGCGTATTTTGCCTATTTTAAAGTGAAACTTGGTGATCAAGATAAAGCAGTGTGTTGAGGGTTTACGGATGTGGACCAAGGCAACACGTGCTAAGTTTCCATTTGGTTTACCTATGATTTGGCGCAAGCCTAAAGATCATTCAAGTGATTGTTACTTTTGTATAGTGAAAACATAGGGATATAACAAGAAAAACAAATGTAAAATAGAGTATCCTAGTTTACCGTCTGCTACACGCCCAGTACCGCATTCAGCGGAAGTCCCCGTGCCAGTTTTCAATGCATTTCCCTATTTGGAAGAAGGGGAATACAGTTATGGTGCAGATGAAAGCGACTCCAACGATGAGGGTCATGGAAGCAAGGTATCAAGGTACATGTTGAACCACCATGATATGATGGCTGACTATTGTTGGAGCATCAAGCGCGAATGCAAACGAACTAAACACTCCAGAAGAAGCTACAAACGCAAATTTTTATCTTAATTTTTTTGGTACTGTTCATTAAATAAACAATTTTATATGTATAAACTCGATTTAACATACATTAAATGTTTTGAAAACTCTATGTTTGGTATGTTTTTACTTTATGTTCTTTTAAATGCATGATTTTTATTATTTCTGAGGATATCCTGTAGTTTAAAAAGTTGACATGATAGACTAAATCTGAGGTTATTCTCAGACTCAGACACCAAGAGTTAGTGAAAATACAGTGTCAGATTTAACTAAACAATAAATGTGTTCCCCAGTGTTATCATTAATCTATTATTTTATAATTTTGAAAATGTATTAAATACCTGAGATAGTCTGAATTATGGATTGAACAGTTCTTTAGGGTTTTTTTTTTTAAATCAGTATTTACATTTTATAACTTGTGGATAGCTCTTAGGTGCATGTGTGTGTTTTGGACTGAAAAAATATATTGAATTAAAGTAAAGTAACAGTCGCATAGTTTTAAGGGGTGTATTTCCATGGGAAAGATAAATCTCTCTCTCCCCTCATCTTCCAAAAGGGCGACCGTTTTAAATTTCCAATGGTCGGATCAACCCCTCCAACCCACCCCCGATCGAGGCTCCTCCACCTCCTTGGCCCGTTAGCGATCCTCCCTCGCCCACTCTTTATCTTTAGCCTGGAGCCCCCGAGGGCAGGGCCTATCTCTTCCAGAGTACCCTCCCTCCTCTCTGGAGTGAAGGGTTATTCCAGAGCCAATCCCACCTCTTCCAGCCGCACCCACACCACGCATATCTGCCGCCCACGCTCCGCCGGCTGTTATGCCATTCACTTTGTCCCCGGGAAATAGCTTCTCTCGCGAGGCGCCAGTCGATGAAACCCCCCCCCCTCACTATAAAATGTCATTTCCCTGACAAATCGCGTATCCGTATGTGAATTTATTCGAGTGGATACACCATTTCTCTATTGTATGTTACCCCAAGATAAGTTCGAATTCCGTGTTCTTCAATATTTTTCTTCCGGGATGATAGTGAGAACCCAATTTGAGTTATTGATGCTCTTCTGCAAGATTCGATATAAGCTTTTAATTTTAAATTTTATTTAATAGAATTTCGGAAATCTGCTGAATTTACTCTTCTTTTCTGTCACGAACTTGTTATAGAATCGCGAAGAAATTTAGCTATTAGTTTGATCTCATGATCTCATTGAACCTTTTTTTTTTGTTAATTTTCTCCTGTCCTGTCTACTGGGTACCGAAAAGAAAAAATAGTAAAAATTACTATGTGTGTCAACGCTCTGCAAACCTTACGTTTTCAGTTTTACCTAATGAAATGGTAAAATGGTAAGCCTGTTGCTTTAGATTGCAAAAAGAAAGCCTTAGTAAGCGAAATAAAGTAAACAAATTTTGGTCATCTACAATAATATTTGTCCCTCTTTATCATAGGTTTTTTTTATTTTTTATAATCAGTTTATCAGGTTTGGTTTTTCTCATTTCAAGATACTGTAATCGGCTACGGGTCAATAATAATTAGAAAAAAGATAAATTTAAGTTAATTTATTATAACTAATAAGTACACCCAATTATTACAGCCAACGATCGAACCCTCACATACTAATAAATAGATAAATGTAAAAGAAAAATTGGTTACAGTTAATTAATAAATATGTACAAATAAATTAAATTTCTTCATTTACAGAGAGGCCTCAAAACAACTTACTAAATTGTCTGCACTAACTAGTTACTGTAACTTAACAATAACTGTCACCGGCAGTGAAAGAGCTATGACCAGTCGATCTGAGGGGACAGGGAAACTAATACTAACTGGTGGGGGGGCGCTGGTGAGCCGCTTTTATTACTTCATGGAAGGGGCGAGGCAGGCCTAGAAGAATCTTATAGCTTTTTCTTCGTAATCCTAAATTTCTCTCCGGAAGTAAGAAAGGTGTTTCCAAGGTAGCTCAGGGGATACCCAATCCTGATGTTGTGGATTCAAATCCCCTCAGAGCAAGCTTTATTTATAAATAAAAGCTTGTTCTGAGCCATGGGTGTTTAGAATGGGTTGGCAAGCTGTAGATAGCCGTTCCCTTCATGACCCTTATTTTTTGAAAGGGAGGCTAACATTTAAAAGAAAAGGAGGTCATCCTTCAATTCACCGCAGAAAGGGATCAATTTTATATATATATAATTTCTGTTTTATTCTAATTTATGGTAAAATTTGTGATATACACTTTCACCTTTAATCATGAATCTACCTTTCTTTTATATTNAATTTATCAACAATAAAATATAATTTCTGTTTTATTCTAATTTATGGTAAAATTTGTGATATACACTTTCACCTTTAATCATGAATCTACCTTTCTTTTATATTGAGATAATACGGTCTATTTTATTTTTTAAACATTTATTATAATATGATTCTCAATAGAAGCCACTATCAGTGTCTAATCTCGCCTCCCCCTAGTATATTATCTAACCTTAATGACCTGACTATAACGTTTCTTGTTAAATTGTGAAAGGGTGGGGGGAGATGGAGAGTGCACGATTCCGATCTCGTCGTATCTGTGCCGAAGGCGTACGTGATTTTCAAAGCCTCACCTCCTCCACTCTCAGATGGTACATTCAGGGCGTAGCGGTCTGCCCCCCGAAACCCCCTAATGACCCACATAATAGCTCCATGTGCTTATTTTGAAGTAGGTATTTAAAAGCTCTCTTGTCGCGCAATCTATATATATATCCTGTGTCGGAATTTTAAATTGAATACTCGCGGAATTCACTACAGCTCATTTAAAATCCTATATTTACAGTGTAATGGTTGCATTGATTTTGAAAAGAAAAAGAGGTTAAAAGAAAAATCTCGATAAGGTTAGGTTTTAATATGATTAACAAGTGATTAATAAACTTAAATACCGGATATGATATAGGAAGGGGAGTAGCTCAATTTCCTTAGTTATTTAATTTATAGTTATTTCAAATGTATAGTATCTTTCTTAATATGTATTTCTGTTAAGGAGGTGGTCTCAGGACCTACTTGAGTAAATTGGCCTCATTCTTGGGGGGCCACCAATAAGTGTTGCCTTCACTCACATGCCCATCATGCCATTTTTATTCTTTTATTTTATTAGATTACACTATGCTGTTGGTACTACATTGTACCGGTGTGGATTGGTATTGTAAGTCATAATAAATAAATAATTATGTTTTCTGTGTTAAATATAATGGAATTCAATAAATAAATAAAAATTTGTTCTTCAGAAGAAAAAAAAAGGTGAACAAAGTTGCTTTTATTATTACTTGCGTTAAGGTGAAATCGTTTAATACGTAATAGGAGTAAAATTGTATTTTCTAACATTGAAAAGCATTTTATTTTTTCCAAACGCATATTTGAGAGTTTGTTGGGCGTCCAAATTTTAAAATTTATGTTTAAATTCAATTTTTGTACTTTGTTTAAACTTTTTTGAACATATTTGTTTTTGTTTGAAGTCCAATAGTGGGGGGACGTAGTTAAAAGTTAGACCAAATTGAATATCGCACAATCGTTAATAACTTATTATTATAAGAGTTCCGAAAAAAAAAAATATAGAACAAAATAATTCCAAAATTTTATTTTATTTAATTTACGTTCTAAAAAACTCTTAAAAAGCGCACAATATGGATGATATTTAATTAGAGATTAAGATGGCTGAGCAACCTGCTCTCCTCCATAACTCTTCTATAGATACCTTTATTGTTCTTTTAGTTTTTATGGTCATTTTGAAAATTTATTTTCATAAAAAACCTCCATATTTAACGCAACTCCTGAGTGGCAGTATTTTTATTTTATTTTAAAACTTCCATATACTAAACTCTACACCTCTACGAATCCTATTTAAGTCATTAGGGAAATAAAAATAATGATTTGTCTGATTTAAATTGTGGATTATAAATTGTTTAAAGACAGTTTTTAGGAAGATATTTTGATATGATACTGACTGTAATAGCTTTACGGGAAGTTTTCTCAAGGATTTAAAAACTCTATTATACGAAATTATGATTCTAAAATAGAGGAATGGGGGAATATCTCGTTCCATTATGGCTGCCGTCAGACCACTGAAGTGGGCTATTCGAAACATGATTCCGTCCTCCTGGCGTTTGACGGTTTACGCCTGACTGTGTTTGTGTCATGATCTCCATGATGTGCAATCTGTTGTCTCTCGGCAGCTGCACTTCCAGACCGCTCCCCCCTCCACTCACACACACACACACATACGAACAGTGACGTGTTGCTGCACTCCAAAAACTGGCCAACAACTCACTCGCGCTTGTGGCTGAATTAACTAAAATTCCTTGCGAATTTCATCAGAATGAGGAATTACTGTGTTTAAAATTTGGATTTATTTATACGATGTGGTAGTCTGATATTACATTTCTCCTTAGAAATGCGTTTTTCAATACACTGCATTATAACAACAACAGTAGGTCACATTTCGTTTTATCTAACCTTTTTCAATGTTAGCCTACCATGCAAACACTTAGGTTCATTGAGGGAGGGGCTATCTACAGGTTGCCACCCCATTCTAGACATCCATGGCTCAGGACAATAGATAAGAGCTTCTCCAGGGAGGGATTTGAACCCGCAGCGTTAGGTTTACGAGACCTAAACCGGACCACATTTCATTTGCTGTCTTTATCTAAAATTCTGCACTTCCTAGTCCGGTTTCATATATAAAATACTTATTCAAATTAACACATAGATGTAAATATATATTATTCAGTTATTTGAACACAAACAATTTTTTTCTACATTTCTACATTTAACTTGAAAGGTAGTAACCAATATTGGCCTCATTTAAAACATGTTTATTTCTGGCATAACTTCTTAGTGCAGTAATTCCTGTACCTTACTTCAGTTTCATTGTAAATAGGCCAGATGATCATTTATATTTGCTTATTTTTATTATTCTCGGAGCTTCTACCTCTAAATAAAAATTACTTTTCATATCATATAATTTCAATTTATTAATTTTTATTTAAATTGGTTTGGCTCCAGAAATCCAAGTTTTGCGAACATTTGATATTGATTGTTTCCATAACATTCCCCTTTTTCCATTGTCCTGACCCTAGTATTACTTTTCTCTAATACGTTCTCTTATATGCTCAAATCAAGTGTGTGTTCAGAACAGTGTGTAATATAAGAATGTATTTTTTTATATTCAGACGCATTCCCGAATAAATAAATACAGAAAAAAATTGCTTATTAAATTCCACGTCCTTATATTTGAAAGAAATATCTTCGGAGGATATTGGCGTAATGGTGTAATATTCATCGGAACTTCCCAATAGTGAGGATATTGGACTCCAATGCCCCCTTTTTAGGGATTGCTCAATTCCTTCATTTTAACTCATTGATTTTTTGCAAACGAGTTCAAAGTTTGACGGTTTTATGCTAATTTTTCTTAACACTAATAATTATTACGAGGATATTACAATTTTAAATTTTGTTCTCCCTTTATACCCCCCTCCTCTCTGACCCTTTTCAGCTATTAGCGAACTAGTCAACAGACAAATGTATATTTCATATATATATATATATATCGGCGAAGAACCGATGAAACTTTTTAGAAGTCACACCATGGCACCATAACTCCTGTAACGAAGCCTTGAGGAGTTTCTAATCT
>KZ808021.1:158045-169500 GCA_000696205.2 Oncopeltus fasciatus
TAGTTGGTGTATAAAAAAAAAAAAAAGCTAAATATTTATTAAACATTTTTTTATAATAAATATTATTTTGAAATTAATAGACGTCATAGTTTTCTCATAATTTTTCGGGGAGACTTATTTGTTAAATTTAGAATTTGTAGAATTAATTGTAAAGTTATTTGTCACAGTTTGTTTTTTAATCCTTGTCAAATAATAAATTTTTCCTATTGTTAATTGTTAAATGTTATCTGCCATTATTCCTTATATTATTTTTAGTTACAAAAGGAATTGATATCATTGATACAGTTTAATTTATCACGTTAATTAGATATAATTACCAATTTATAAATATTCCTTTATTTTGAGGATCTTTTATGGTCTTCCAATTCTGAAGCTACTATAGTCAAGAAATAAGCTATGGGCGCTTAGAATAGGGTGGCTACCCTTAAGATATTCATCACTTAGTTAAAAAATTTTAATAAAATTTCTTACCATCGAAGACAGTTATTAAGTACTTTACCCAAATCATAATGATAATTAAATTTGGTAAAGTAATCCCAATTTCATTATTTATTTTAATCATACTGGGAGCTAAAAAGAAAAAAAAAATCTTACTACCTCAGCCGGGTATAGTATTATACTAAATTTTAAATTGTACATGGTTGAAGGTTAGTTGGCCGTTGAGTATTTTGCTGGATAAATTTATCATAATTTTGGCCAGGGTAAGAAAAATATTATACTCCAAAATTATTGAGTAATTTTCGACGTTTGACTTTACTTGTGTCATCATCAAGGCGATAGTGTTGTATGGGGAGGTCTCCAAGGGAGGTTTTTAGTCACATCTCAGAAAGCAAAACTAAACTACATAGTTGAAATTGTACATTAGCTTAACAGTTTTTTCTTGGCTGGTATATTTTTACTAGGATCTAAAGATCCTTCACTTAAAAGTGAAGTTTATAATTAAATTTGTTTTCTATGCCTCCTATCATAACCAAAGTACATAGGTAATTTTCTTTACGCCGATTGGTGGCTAATCATTTCAGCGGACATACCGGAAGGACTTTTGGCACTTGACAGTTTGTCCTCTTGACGGATTGATTCTTATTTAGTGAAATAACAGTTAGAATGTTAGTGAGCAGGAAATAACTGTTACTGGATCACCGGCTTGACTGGAGCGAGAGTCATTAAAGTTTAGCAGACGTTTATTCGGCGCGTTCCTCCCATCCTCGGGAGCGAGCGAATTCGAGAGTCTTGAGCAGACACACTAAATCGCAGATGGCGCTCTCTGGAAGAGAGCTGGAAAAGATGCCCTTCTCTCGCATGGGAGGGGGCATTGTTCGGATTCCCCCCCTGGGAGGGACTTTATGCTGTCTCTCGGCTGCTTCAGTTGCAAATATCCGAGGGAAAGGGGAGAGGGCGAATGGGGACGAGGAATGTGTGAAGAATTTGTAGAATCCTTGAACCTCTTTGTCTGGCCCTCTCCTCTCGGATCGCAAAGTGAGGGCTCTCACTTGCAACTAGAGGGCTGGCATACTTTTCCCCCCTCCATCACTTTAGACTTTAGTTTGTCTTTCAAAGAGTACTTGCATCTGGCTAATCACACTTCATTTCCTCTTTTGTTAACTTTTACTCTTTTAACTGGACTTGAGTCTTTTTTTTCTTTTTTTTTTTCTGGGTAAGCTTTTTGCTCAGAAGATAGAAAGATTTAATCTTTACAAATATTCTGGTATAACAATAATTTATTTCTAATGATACAAAAACCTGGCGGTCTTTTAAAGTAATTTTAAGGGGCTGCCAGGGTACCTCAGAGGATCCGTTCGGATATCTACAAATAAAAACTTGCCCTGAGCCATGGATGTTTATAATGGGATGGCAACATGTAGATAGCCTCTCCATCCATGACCCTAAGTGGTTGAAAGGGAGGGAAAAAAAAGGAATATTAAAATAAAATGTTCATTAAATATTAATTAGCATTTTATTTAAAATAGAAATAATAGTTTACTATTTTTAGACGATTTTAGTCGGTCTAGGTAGATCCAAAAAAATATAAATTTAAAAAAAGTGTATTTCTTTAAAAGATTATCTGCCATTTTTTAAAAATACACTTTTTTAAAATTTGTATTTTTGGATCTACCTAGACCGAACCGCAACTAAATTCATCTAATAATAATATCTACGGTCAAAAACTCTCCTTTTGAATAGTTTGCTATATTTAATGTAATATATATTAGGAGATTTTCTATAGTCAAATCAAGCTATTCACGTTGGTACCATTACGCGATGATTTCAATCAAAATTTCAACGGATCATCACGGATTCTATATTGGGAAAACTAGAATATATGTGCATCCTACATGTGGCACTTTAGCATCCGAAAATTTTTTAAGATGGTAATGCCGTATGCCTTACTTAAGCTTCTTATTGCAAACTGTTGAATAAGTTAGTTAATGGCTGGAGTCGTTCAGGTGGGAGGGGTAGTATAGCTGGACTAATTCATGAATTGCAGGTATACTTTTGTATAGACTAAATTTTAAAATCTCAACATCTTCGTTATTATTACTGTGAAGAAAAAAATTTGTAGAACAAAATAGTATTTTTTATGTTTTAGAGCATTAAAATAAAAAAAAAGAAACATAATTAAAAAAATATATTTAAGAGTGTAGTTCGAGCGTTAGCAGCCCCCCTTTTTTTGTAATATAAAAAACAATTTTATCTCTTCATTGCAAATCTTTAAATAGTAAAAATTTGCTTTAAAATGGATAAGAAAATGAATGGGTTTAGAGAGTGACCAAAATTTATAATCGTAATATCTTATTATTGTATGATTTAAGAAAACGTTTAAAGGCTTAGTTGGTGTATAATGTAATTTTCTGAATGATCATCCCCTGTAACATAATGTAATATTTACGATAAGTGCTTATAAATGATGAAATTTTGAATGTCTATGGTGGGCGTTTCCCCCACTCTACCAATCCGACCAAGCTAGAGCAAAGTTTAATGGCTTATAACATTCTTTGTTTTCTCTGGCTTCTATGTGTGTCGTACTTATTTGTAGATTGATAGCAAAAAATAGGAACTTTGGGTTGTTTTTCTTCTCTCAGAATTTGGAGGGAATCATATTTAAGCAGTCACACGGTTGTATACAATTTTAAGTTGAATTGGACTAAGAAATTAATAACTGCTAGGTTTCAAGGCACGAGCAGGCCATTAATTATCAGGGGAGAGAAAAAAAAAAAAAGGATTTCCTTTTGGTAATGTTGTTGTGGGTGGAGCACCCTCTTGTTGTAGTGGGCGGCAGCCTCTAGTGGAGTCTTTGTCGTCACCCACATGACTTAAGTTGCTCCTGAGAATATGAAGAGAGTACCAAAAACCACCACTCTTAACAAAGTTTCTGTGGGAAGACCGTGTTTTTATAAACTTTAATTTAAAAAAAAAAAAAATGTTTGGATATACGAATATGCAATGCTTTTTGAATTTGTGTATTTTCTAAAACATATTTTGTTGCGCAAAGTAATTGCATTATGGGGTTGTCGGATTAACGAAATATATCAAACTTCTCAACTTATCTGTCTGGTGACTTGTTGTGGGATTATACTGCGTATCTTCTAATGTTAAATGAAGCCATTTTTAGAGTTAAAGAGATTTTACTCCAGATATCGTTCAATATATATGTCGATTGTACTTGACAGATGCTGTTGACAATCACGTGTACCCTCCTTCGCAGGTAGAATTTGTGATCGCAAAAGAAGTGTATTGTCAATGCCGGAGAAGTATTCGATGCGTTTACAGACTGAGCAAGACAATACTTCTAGTCTTCATGTGACCCCGAATAATGTAGTTTGTCCACGAACAAAGAGGTCGTTGACAGATATTTCTGTCGCGTGAAAGGTAAAAGGATATTCTTTTGTGGTGCTTAACGGATTATTTGCATATGAATGTGTTTTTTCTCCTTTACACTCTGAAACAATTCTACATTTAGTTTTTTTAAAAAAATTGTAAACTATATTGGTTTCTATAAATATGAGAGTGCAAAGGTTAGAGGGTTGGGAGAGATAAAGAGAGATTGAAGTGAGAGAGTGGGGGTGAGAGAGAGAGGATAGAGTTAATTGTATCGATATAGGCCTTTTCTACAGTAAACTGCCATATTATCCTAATCCACTAGCACAGACCGTGTCTTTCTACTCCAACCCCTACAACCCTCCACGTCGACCAAACAAAGATGGCATCATGGTCTTCTGAGGACAATAAATAATTTGAGTTTAGTGTCATTGGTCACCTTCTCTCCTCATGTGATTGTCATTGAATAACATTTTTACTATTGATTGTAATCAAGTTTTTTTATTTTTAACATAATGTTATGAGTATATATAGGTTTAAAAAAAAATTGTATCGTAACATGAAAATGGGAATGAAAGAATATATAATTTTTCTTGAAAACATATGTAATGCGATTGTAGTACTATCTTTTCCGAGTTCCATTTTATTTCTATCTGATGAAGGGTGACTTTATCATTTAATTAGGTTGATATTCTTCACGCTTACCAGTGTTTCGTCATACAAATAATCTAAGAAAATAAAAAAATTTCAATTTTAACATTGTAATCCTTCTTACATACTGTTTTTATTGATTATATCGAAAACTTTGGATGTAAGGTATTCTTTCTTTTCTAATAATTTTCGCTGGCATATTCTTTTCTTAAAGTATGACCGAATAATTTTAATATGTGTATTTTATAAAAAAAAAAAGTAACGTACATATATTTTACAGAAATATACTTTTTGAAATTTGAACTGATGAGCCCAGTATAGGAAAATTTGGCTACTAATTATTTTCCAAGTGTACGGAAATTGAGTGTGAAATTTCTAAAAAGAAATTGTTGGTGACAATAGCCTCGCCCATTCAACCCCTTTTTTAATTTCGAACTAAGGTTTTCCTAAAATTTACATCTCTATTGTAGCCTCCGTTAAAAGTACGACCATTGTGTTGCTTAATCATTTTTGGATAACATTTTATTATATAATTAAATTAATGACACATTGAATTTAATTATTTTTAAACTATTCGTCTGCAAAAAATTAAAAAAAACAAACTTCCAACTAAAATATATGAATTTATTTTAATATATAATGTTAACTTGAAGGATGAGTTTGTGTTAATTGGAAATTATGTTTGGGATTAATTTCGAGTTGTTCATTGCAAACTGATGACCGGACTTTTGAAGGAGTTTTCCATCTCACATTTTAATTTAATAATAGTCTTGGACGAAGTATTCAATTTTTTTTTCTTTACAAATTATTTGCATTTTCATTAGCGCTGTGTTACAAGAAGTGGATTATATAAACTTAATAATGATTCCAAAGACATTCTTGTACAGTGCAATTTTAATCTTCTGAGTCTGAATGGAAAGTAAGCCGTTTCGAAGTCATGGGGCACCGTGGAGGGGGAAGCCGCTTGAAATATTCAAGGAACAAATGTTCATTATCCCCCTCCCCCCTTTTGCCTGACTATTTCCGCCGGGGAACAAATTCAACACTTTGTCGAATAAAGATATCTTTTGGAGAGTTTTTTTGACCGTCAATATTATTATTAGATTTTTTTTTTTTTTTGCATTTCGTTCAAGGTAGATCCATAATGCAATTTAAGAAATGTGTATTTTTTCAAATTATCTGCCGACGTTTTGGCATATATTGTAAGCCTTCTTCAGGGGTATCATTAAGGTGAGAGGGGACTACGTGTCATCTGAATCACATGTTCATGACAGTCGGTCAAAGAACATCTACTAAAATATATTTTAGTCTTCTATAATGTATAAATCACTTAGCTAATTTGTTATATATTTCATAATTAATTTCATTGTTTTTGACTTATTTACTTATCAGCACATTAAAAAAAAAAAGGTTTAAAAATGAGTTTTTAGGAGATTTAAAGTGATTCAGGAGTTGGGTTGGTGCGAATAAGCTTAATATGTAATTCTGTCTCACTCCAATTATATATTTATTTNTCATTGCGGCGTATTTATCTGCTGCTTCGCTTACTCTCCTAAGTTTAAGAGAAATGAGAGTACTCTAGGTATTGGCAAATAGGTACTTACAGCTCAGCCTGCTAACTTTACTCAAGCCTACTTGAGCCTCATTTCCCCGACTCCTTCTTCCCCGAGATTTTCTATCCCCTCTGCACTTCTCCCATCGGCTTCTGCGTGCCCGGAAGCCTTCGATCGGCCAACGGCTCCCCGAGGTTCAGTAACTAGGAAGGGTCGAGGTTTCATGGCTCGTAAATCAGTTTTGTTCTTGGCATATAAGGCGGGGGCTAAGTGATTCTTTTCCCTCGAAGATTTCCTCGAATTTCTGTGGTCAATCCATCACAGTTTTATAAAATCAAAAAGCTTCACAGAAGGTATTATTTTTTAACTTTCTTCTTGGGCCCATGTTTTATAAATGAATTCCCTACAGTTAGTGACATCACGTTAGCGTAATCAGCTAGTATATCGTATTCCAAAATAATATAAAAGAGAGATGATTGTTTTTTGTAATAATTGTTGAAATGTAATTCATAGAGAGTTTGTTGACCGTAGATATTATTCTAAGATGATTTTAGTTTGGGTTCGGTCGAGGTAGATCCAAAAGGACGTCCTCTCTTATCTTCATTATCATGAAGATAAGAGAGGACGTCCTTTTGGACCTACCTATCGGTAGGTGTGGCAAATTACTGCTTTAATGATATTTCAATTGTTTCTTGTCAATTAGTTGTTGGTTTGCATGTTTTTTTCAAATTGGTTCTTTTTTCAATATTGTTTTCATAAACTTTTAATTGTCTTACACAGTTTTCTACTTTCATACTCTTGATATCACATTATACTATAATTCTCTATTATACTAATTTCAAATATTACTGTATTCTCATGACATTGTATTTCTACAGCCCTGAAGATGGCTTACAATGTAAGCCGAAACGTTGGCAGATAATCCTTCATTAAAAAAATACATTTTTTNATAATACATCAAAGTATGTTTATTAATATGTACCAACATTATTTACTTGTTTTTAAATTTAAATTAGTGCCTAAGTAATAAATATTCTGGATATTTTTATGTATATTAGAGACTGAACCCCATCAGAAGATGAAAATCATAAGGTAGCCTATCTAGCAAATATGTAGGATTCTAGCTAAAATGTAAGTGATGGTTTTTCTATCTATCTATGCTAAAATATACTTAAATATATCATAATTTGTTTTGTGGATTTTACTATTACAATATATTAGGTTGCTTAAAAATAATATTTTTAACAATGAAAATTCAATTCCTTTCCAGCTTATCTCGAACTGTTGTTCTAGAACGGAAAATATTATTTTAAAATAGGCTAAAACACTTTGTTGTTTCAATATTTTCTGTTTTTGGCAATTTTTGGGAAAACCTACGAAATGAGTACCTAATAGTAAAGCTGAAAGTATACATATTTTTTATTAAATTATTTTTAAAATTGTTAAAAAATTATTGTAAAATATTATTTCAGGGGGAAAAATAAAATTGAATTGTTAATTAATAAGAGATTGCAAGTGATACTGTTTTAATGTCTCAAGGATTTGTAAATTTGAAATACAATAAAACTACAATAAATCAAAATCCAAAAAGGGCTAAAGGACAAATAAAATAAAACAAAAACAATGCTGCTATTTTCATTAGAGCTCGTCACCCCCTCCACTACTTAGGTCTAATGGCTTCGCTAATCGTACCTCGCTGATGGTCTTTGTCAACGGGTGGGAGGGTGGGAAGGGGGTTTGGCAGCGATTTAAACACAGCTCAGGTTGTAATATTGGAAATTGTTATGTATTTCCGAATAGATTAATTCTGAACAGCGTAAATGATATTCTGTATCCCTTTTGTTTAAAGGGAAAAATGGCCCCATACTATTTCAATATTTCTTAAATAAAAATATTAAAAATTATTGATTATTATAAAATCTACATAATTGGAGCAATAAGCTTTGATATACTTTCTTTTAAAACATAAATAGTTTTTTAAAGAAATACATATTTTTGTTATGTTCTATTGCTCTGATTCCTCGTCCAAGATTTTACTTCATTTTAAAGCATATATTTTATTGAAATATTTTACTTCATGAACACATTTGTCGTCACCATCCTCCAAAAAAAAAAATTAGAATTACCTCAAGAAACAACAGGTATGATCTAATACACTGTAGTGGTGATTTTGTGCCCATTTTGTTGAATGAAGTCTATGTAATTATACATTTTTGTTGGAAATTATAAAATAAGAGTTATAACTCATTTATGTTTGATAATAAAACAATAAAGAGTTTAAAACATACTCAAAATGCAAAAAAATAATAAATAATTAAGGGACTAAATGAAAAGGTTAGATAGCAACCTATGTTGATACCAAATATTAGGAGTATCTTTTGTAATAAGTATCTAAAAGTGGGCTGGATGGATATTTTATTTAATAGAATAAATGATATACTTCAATTGAATTAAAATAAATGAGAGGGAATATTTTTCTTTCAGTCATCTATTAGTTAAGATTTTTTTTTTTTTTTTTTTTTTGCTTGAGATGACGAAACTAGAACAGTTAATAATTTCAATCTTTGGAGGATTAGGTTTAATTACTGAAAGTTGAAAGTTTGTTAAGCTAGGTTTACACTATGTAGCAGAACTATATAGCAGAGCTACATGTAGCACAACTATATAGCTCTGCTACAAGTTCAAAAAGTGACACTGGAGATCTGCTATATAGCCCGACTATATAGCAAATTTAAGCCTATTTTCTCTGCTATATAGCAGAGAAAATAGGCTTAAATTTGCTATATAGTCGGGCTATATAGCAGATCTCCAGTGTCACTTTTTGAACTTGTAGCAGAGCTATATAGTTGTGCTACATGTAGCTCTGCTATATAGTTCTGCTACATAGTGTAAACCTAGCTTTATGGAAACCTCCCGATTTAATAGTAGGTACATTATTATTTCAGTTTTATAAAACTCCTCTTCCCTTCGGACAAAACTTGTGGTACATTCGAGTGGCGAACAATCAGGATTAACTTTTACGGATTTAAAACTTTTTTATGGAATATATTTTCAGAAAAACTAAAGAAGTGGAATTCCACCGAATCCTAGAGAGTGAAGTGAGTGAGGTGTCGCATTCTCTCTCTACCCCCCACCCACACACACTCACCCACCCACACGCACACACAGTTTAGGGGGTGACCGCCCTGACAACGCCCCCCGAATCCTAATGAAGCCCACGGGGTGGGGTACACCTCGCTATTAATATCCCCCTGCTGGAGTCACGTAGTCAAGTGGACCTCTAGCTAGGCCGGGGAGGTCCACCTCGAATCCCACCGCCGTCGAGTGATTTGGTGCCCGCGGCTGGAGGAGATTATGATGGCAAAAAGCGGGAGGGTTGTTAGGGCTCTGGAGGGAATATGGAGAAAATTAAAAAGTCACGGATGGTTCTCAGTAAACGAAAGTAAAACTATAAAAAAAAGAATGAGTAATCTTTAATGTACGTTTCGGTAGCCTAAATATATGACGTCGGTCGTCGAACAGGAGCAGCTTAACTAAATAGGTTTCCCACGTCACCTATAATGAGTAAATGATACATAGGAGCCGAAAAGAACAAGAGTGATGAATGATAAGCCCACTCTTCTTTTAAGAGTAAGAGTAAGTCATTATTTCTGTGAGTGACCTGCCTGAAGATGCAGTTATAGCTGCGAAACCGGTTGCAGTAAGTAAGTTTTATCAAAGGAGCTGGAAGACTGCATCTTTTACTGGAACAATCATTATTTCATTCAGAAACGGGCAATTAGGCAGAGTCGGAGCTTGATTGAAGATTGGATTGGGGCCTAGTTCGTAGGTGGAGTGCCTCAATACTCCTTAGTTTAACTCCTCCATAGCCACAATAAAAAATTCTTCAATTTCTTTTATAGAAAACAATAGTAAATTACTCAGCTATTATGCCTAGTTAAATTTTATCTGTAAGGATACAGATCACTCAAACTCATTAAGAAACTTTCCAATTTGGCCATTCTCTGAATTCCTCGTCTCCAGTTCCTTCCCAAATCCATCACAATTCGTGAGAAAAAAATCAATTTCCTCCTTCACTGTCCTAACATAGAAGATGCCAATAAGAAGGTCCGTTCGAAAAAGTTTAACAGAAAAACACAAACTTTCACGAGCTATGGTTGAAGAGCTGTAGTTTTTTTTAATTTTTTTTTTTTTACAATGATGTATTATTTTTAATTTTGTGCTATTTAAAGTTTTAAAAAATATATAAATATGTGTATTATATCATTTAAAAAAAATAAAAAAACTCGGAGTTAGTTGGAGTTTTTCACTTTGGTACCCGTTTAGGAGATATTTGAAATATTTTAACAGATCTTTACCTCTATCGTTCGTAGGCGGAAAGCAGTTAATATTTGGGATCCATTTCCGGTGTTACCAAACCCGACAACTTTTAATTTATAAGGATCTGATTATTACTTAAGGTTAAATAATTAATCTTCATAACTGCGAGGATCTCTAGGGAGAAATCATTACGCAGGTTCCAGTGGTCATAGTTTTTACAGAGAAGAGGCTTACAAATTATATATCCTTATTTACTCTTATTTATCTTTAATATTGAGAAATTGCTTTGTCTGTTAGTAACTAAAATCGGTAGGAGGACGAGGCGAGGTTAAAGTAAGACTAAATGGAAAATTTAGTGAATCTATAAAAAATAATTAAGGACATTATGTGTGTAAAATAATTTTTTGCCTACTTTTGTTTTATTCTTGTTTACGAAAAGGACTTGTTAAGGATGATAATTAAGGGGGATTAGTGGCTTGGTCCTTTCCCTTTTCAGCTGTTCGTGAGCCAGCTTTTGAGAGCTGGCTTCTCATTATATATATTTCACAGGCTTTTGTCTGCCTTCTTAGATGAATTTAATCTTATACCCGTATAGGAAATTTTATACAAAATCTGCTCATACCCCCCCACCACCAACCCACTGAAGTGCTGTGGGAAATTCGCTCCCACTTGGAGGACTGGCCCTGCATTTGAAGCTCATGATGCTTCTCTAGCCCATAATCATAGTCCCCCTCCCATATTCCCGGGCATGACTAGGAATGACTCATGAGGATACTACTTAAATCAATCTCTCCTGACAAGAACACACAGTGTACCCCTGCCCCTTGTTTGCCAATTCATTGTAAATACATACCCGTATTGTCCCACTCAATTTCCATTAATGTATTCTGTATTCGAATGCATTTTTAATTCCTTCTGGACTCCAATTTATTCCGTTTAAAATAAATGTTTATTTTCCTGTTTAAATTTTCCGGTCATTCTAAAACTTTGCATTTTGTCTCCCCGTAAATCTCAAACATAAATGTTTAAATAATAACTACGAATAAAATATCTTAAAAGCTGTTTTCATCAGATTTTTTTTTCTTTATAAATATTTATTTGGCTGTGGTTTATTA
>KZ808021.1:194770-206991 GCA_000696205.2 Oncopeltus fasciatus
TAGAATATAAAAAACTATCTGTCCCAGCCAGGAATCGAACCTGGATCTCCTGCTATCCGGGCCGGTGCACTTGCCAGTTATGTTTAAAATTTACGTGGGATAAAATACCACTACCAAATAAAATATTTATAAAGAAAAAATTAAATAAAGTAAATGACGAGAGTCGACAAATATCTTGACAATGTCAGCTCCTTCGAGTACAAGACGAAGTTCTAGCCTTTCTCGTGGGTTAGGCTCTTGCTAGTGTAGAGGGAATTGAATGAGATATCTAGCGCGTCCTGGTAGCACAACTGGTAAGTGCACCGGCCTGGATAGCAGGAGATCCAGGTTCGATTCCTGGCTAGGACAGATCGATTTTTTTATTCTATTCCCTCTCATTAATTGTTTAAAACTTACGTGGGATAAAATACCACAACCAAATAAAATATTTATAATAATTATCCCACCGACGATAAAATTTACTTCTAAAAAGTAAATTAAAATTCTTGCAATATAGCACTAAATATTTGTTTTTAAAAACTTATTTTGGTTACATAAATATGTTTTTTTTTATTATCGAATCGGAAAATTAATTGATATAAACTTTACTTTTAACAGTCAATTAATTTAAGAACGAAATTTGATCTAATAAATAAAAATTCAAGAATATTTAGTATTGATTAATAAATTATTATTGTGGTTTATAAAAGTTTATGGAAATTATAAATATTATGGGGAATGGAGTTTAATTGAAATGAATAAGTTTATCAAACAATATTATTAAGCCCCACTGACATGACATGAAATATTCATTATTTGGTTCTTGATATTAAACTTTTTGAATCAATAATTTGATTTAAGATATTTTAAAGGTTCTTCAACTACTTTGGTACATAGCTGGAAGATCTGCTGTGTCATTCAAAATATGAAAAGTTTAGTAGAATGAAACTGATCTGATTTTCAAACATTTATTGTTAATTTATAATAGTTGGATTAACGAGAAATTATCTTTTTTATTTTTTTACACAGTTTATGCGTGACTTTTGAATTTCATTATTGATTCTTTGCGATAATCATAGAAGTTCATCATATTAATCAGTAAGGATATTTGCCTAAATTTGTTGATTAAGTTAATCTATTTGGGGATATGGAACTGGGCGAGGGTGAATATTTCCCGGGCTGGGGAGTGCTTGGCTGTGTAATCTGTGGGACGTAATTAATCCCTGAAAATTGAAGGTTTGTTAAAATGCAAAATGTCGCAAAAGCCCCCAACTATCACTTCCTGAAATTAATTTCGAACGAGAGACATATTCGGCGTATGTGACATTTCCGACTCCGCAAATCCTCTTCATGTGCCCTTTGTCGTATCCCATTAGGGCCTTGGCCGAGTTGTGGGCTCTCCAGCGTCATCCTATCATCAGAGCCCTTTGTCGTATTTTCCCTCGGACAGGGGGAGTTGCCCATGCGGTATCAGGCTAACGTTTTTCGGCCGTATAATAAAAATAAACTTTAGTGCCCCCCTCTAAAACTACCCCGTCGTCAAATATAACCCCTATTTTACCTCCCTCTTCTCGGCGAGTTTAAAAAATGCATGTAACCAAGCTCTCCCCTTGTACGACTCCCATATCTAACCCTTATTCTCTCTTTTTTTTTTTTTTGCTTTATGCCTTATGAGCTGTATCTAGGTTCCCGGAACCGGTATACTAAATATTTTAAGTTCTCAAGGTAAATTATGGTTCTTTAATAATTTACGGGATGTGGTTATTCCCCACTAGAACTGCATGTGCATACCATACTAACATATGGTATCTAGCTAGACCGCTTATCATATCTACTTTCTATTTTTTTTCTCGTACACTTTTACCTGCACTTAAAGTGAATAAAAATTTCAAGAAATAGGTATTTTGGGTATACGGTTTACATTTACATAAGAAAATAAAGATCGTTACACTTGTGTATAAATTAGAACATGGAAATATAATTTTTATTCGGAAAAGTATATTTTCTAGCGAGAGTTAGTGTGTGTTTTGTGCGCGTGTGCGTGTACACAAGTGTGTATACGAAGAAACATCTGCTTCGAACTGGACTTTCTCCAGTTAATTCAGGTTTGAACTTTTGTTTTCCTGATTAGAGAATAATAAATGCCTCAAACAGTAACTGAAATCCGTCAGTCTATTGATCACAGTTAATTCGATGAAGTAAACTACTAGAGTTAACAATAATTGGCTCTATAGTCTTCATGTGTATGGAGAATAACAAACCACCATCGACTGTTCTTGAGTGTGTGTGTGTGTGTATGGATCCCACTTATATAATGAAAAAAGAAGGTTGACTAATTTTTTCTAATTTCTATAATAAATTGTATAATAATACAATAAATATCTTCTAATATTCAATTTCTTTATTTTTTCAACAGATGCACAACACAGAGATAAAATCTTGTCACCTGAAAGGGGTAAGTTACTATTTATATGTATAATTTGAAAGGAATTATTTTTTTTTTAACAAATTCGAAATTCTGCCTTACATTTTAGTTAGTTAATTTAATTTTTGGAAAAGTGATAAAAGTTCTGCTAATCTTGTTATTGTAAAATAAAGTCCCTCTGATCATTTTTATAGAAGAAAAAAAAGAAGAGGAGAAATATATTCATAAACTTTAATAATAATTCAGTCTATTTTGAAATAGGTTTTATTTTGCTTACTTAGTTCAATTCGTTTTGAAATACAGAACATATTTATAATTTACATTACTCTTTATCTTGTTAAAAATCGTATTGAATGTACGATCAATCCTTAAATTAATCAGGACTATATGTAGTATACCACACTCTTGTAGATCATATTTTTTTCTCAAAATTAATTTTAAACTTTTACGACAAAGAATAATTAACGTTTTCGTAAATTTCGTTTTCAGATTGCTTACTCCCCTCCTATTGAAGTATATCTGTTTGTATTCACATACTAAGTTTGTATTTCTGCGCATTCGTAAAACAGACAGACTGGCCGACGGTCTAGGGCAAATGAACGCCTTTAACTGCTGAAGCTCATGAAGGTGTATCTTGTACTAGCTGTTGCCAACGGCTAGTTGTCGTGCACACGAAGAGCGATCAAGAACTGCTCATTCACCGTGTCTGGGCAGTTAGTGTAATTACCTCAATGGAGGCAGGAAGTCGGCGGGGCGCGGCCGGCCGGGCCTACGCCCACCTCATGTGGTCCTTCTCTAGCTCACGAGTTCATGGTTCGGACTCTACAAGAGTCGCGAGACACCCCCGTTCGGAGTTCCATCTTCAGAGACACACTTCCCCCCAAAGTGCTCTGGTAAATCTAAATGGGGTAGTTACCTATGAATTACACCTCTCTGGCGGCTGAAAAGAGGTGGATCCTGAACATTATTGGTAAATGTCCTCTGGACCTTACTCCTGAATTTGGCTATCCTCTCCGATCATGATTTCTGGAGAAAATAGTAGTGAATTATGATTCTTTATTGCTGCAAGAGTACCATCTTTACAATGCCGTGCAACATTAAGTCCGTTACTCGGGAGCTGCCTAATTCCTGTGCTATTTAAATAATGTATATAAATTAGAGTAAATGAAGAAATTTAATTTAAAAGCCGTAAAAAGCTACGAGTGGAAAAGGTGTACTCACTAAAGTTTCCTCCAGGCTGAGGTAGGCAGTGGGGCTCATCCATCGTAGCAATATTCCTCCACATGCGTTTTTATGTAAAACTAGCGCACCCGGCAAACTTCAATTTTGCCAAAAACTTTTTTTTTAGGGCGTCGCTGGCCCTAAGCAAACATTAGTGTTGTATTATCACACGATTTAAATGGAGCTTTTAACGAAATTTAAGGCCTTCAAATAAAAATTCATTGAATACCTATCATAAAGTTTTTTTCACAGAATAATTCACATATGGTGAAGATATGGGCTCAATCAAAAAAGAAACATATATTTCAGGCAAATTGGAAATGAAAATTTGATTTTGCCACGCCCCTGCACCCGCAGACCGAAAATCAAAATCAGACTTCACAGTATCACCTGCCTGAATATTCTGAGGATTCCCTAAAAATTTCATTAAAATCGGCCCAACCGTTTTAAAGTCCATACGTAAAATACATACACACATCCTACTTTATATAAGGAATAATTTTAAAAGAAGGAAACCACATTCTGTATTTTAACTTCTTATTTAACGAACTCACAACATGCGAAAATCTACATGAGAACAGTCATCATAATTAATTTGTGCCAATAAATCCCAACTCACGCACTGTAACTAATTAAATAAAATTAATATCTCTTTTGTTTCATTCCATGAAGAGTCATATCTATCCCATTCTAATAATATGAACTTTTATTTATCGATACTGAATAATGTTTACTGCATTTCGTTTTGAAAATTAGCAGTTTTCTCTAAATAGAATACATGTTTGCTGAAATCCTTGTTCATTCCCATTTCTTAAAGAATTGATCTTAAAATTTGCAGGAATTTTTTAATTATTAAACTTTTAGTTCTCCGAATTT
Source organism: Oncopeltus fasciatus (assembly GCA_000696205.2). Lineage (NCBI taxonomy): Eukaryota > Metazoa > Arthropoda > Insecta > Hemiptera > Lygaeidae > Oncopeltus > Oncopeltus fasciatus. The sequence goes on from KZ808021.1 coordinate 199,272, forward strand.
TAATTTTCATATAAATATATTTCAGTTAATATGAGTGTTTAAATCAAATCGCTGGAACTGAAATAAAATAAAATATATTTCAATACATTCTTGAAAACAGCAGAGAATTCAGATTAGCAAGTTTTTCAAAATTGTCTGCAACTGCACCTTTTAAAGATCAAATTTCTCCATTTCTCTTATATTCCCTTTGAAGGACCTTATACAACTCTGGATCATACTATGTAGGGTGTGTATCTCAAATCAATGAAAGTAATTTTAGCGGATTTCTTGAAGTGTAATTTTCTGAAAAATAAACATCATTATCTTCCCTCAGCAAATGTTGCTCAGACATAAGAATTTAAAATAAAAAAAAATCTGTCTGCCATACTTAGTTTTCCCCAAACTTCGTTTTACTTTGAATTAAGTTTCCTTTATTTTAAGGTAAATTGCCACAGGAACCATTTGCTCCTGTTCGTGACGTTTCCGTCCTTTGAAAGTCCTCACAAAATAGTTTGTTGTGTTTGCTCATATTCTTGTTATTCTTGTATCCTGGCTGGAATGCTTTGTACATATTTATTCTGTCTCCTCTTTACACATCTCATTTATTCTGATATTTTATGACTGAATCTCTTATAAATATATTTTTCCATTAAATCTCGGGTTTATATTATATCCCTCCTTACAATTACTACTTACTTTGTTGGGATTTCATTTACGTCATTGTGATTTTTCATTTTGAGAAAAATTTATCATCGTGTCAGTTTATCGTCGTAAATCTTTGGTATAGCATTAATATCAAGTGTTCCAGCACATTACTAGACACAAAACATGTAGAAAGTAATTAATAATAAAGATTATATATATACTTATTTTNTTTTTAGGGTATAAATCATCTATAAGTAATGAATGACACAATTTATTCTGAAGCTGCTTATTTGTGGAATATGAAATTAATATAATCGAAGTAGTTTGCATTATATTTCTCTTGTTCACCGACCTGGAGAATTCGGACATTTCTGTCACTTTCAGCTCTTCTTTATCCAACTTTCTGTCGTGAAATTTCTTTATCTTTTTCCCCATTCATTTTCTCCTTCTCTGTAAATCCCCTTATTACCTTCAACCCTCACCTCTTCCTCTCCTGAATCTCTAACGCCCCCACATAAAAACTACATTAGGGACAGTTAGTTGCTAATTCAAACTCCTTTTCTTTTTTTATAACTCACAATATTTTATTTAGTTTATATATGCACACGCACACGCTTATTATCAAAATTTTGATTTTTTAACACTGTCAATTTAAAATATATACTATTTAAACGTACCATGAAAAGAATAATATTATGAAAGTTATTTAATAGTGTAATTTTGAGTGTTGAAGGGGCCCGCTTATTTTTAAAATTGATGAACCAAATTCGATATTTACTCTTAACAAGGTAAACCCTTGCAAGAATTCATTTATTTTTTCTTTAAATTGGGGAGAGGTTTAGATGAGACCGAAATTTATAATTGTTACATATGTCTTCGTTTTTATTTGAGTTGCGAAAATGTTTAGAGTACATATCTCTAACATGTATTTTTCTAACGTTTGTGTTTAATTTATTCTATTAATTTATTTACGAAGAAGTTTAGGAAGAAATTTATTAATATAAAGAAGATTTTTTCTCATTGTTTTCCCCGGTTTGTAAATTAAATTTCCTCATTTCTACTTATTTATATCCATATTTAACGAAACATGGGAAATCAGCGTAGATTACGCAGCTCTTGCGTGAAGGAGTTTATCTTCTCTCTTGCGTAAAAGACTATTGCCGAGTGATTCGATTCTGAAGAGATTTCAAGTCTCCAGGCTCGGTTCAGACCCGAATCATCTCTCGCTCGAGCCATGAGTACTCTCCTATCTGGGCGGTTACAGTCCGATTCACTTTCCGATAGACGTCCTCGCGTGCAACTTGGCGTATCTCGTCAATTGGCTGCTTCGCAGATGTGTGATCTAGTGAATTAACTCAAGTTTCGTAATACCCCCGATGGTACAGGCAGGGACATCTAGGAGGCTCGTAATTTTTAGTTCATTAATAGGTGAACGGGAATCCGTCACGCTGAATCTGCGTAATAAAAGTGTATATAAGGNGATACTGCTAATATTCCACTTATATAATCTACTATTTATTTCTATTGCAGTAGATTATGTACATAGGAAATAATGCATTCTTGTGTCACACAAATAAATATTCCTGGTACTTAAAGCTGCACATAGTCAAAATTATTCTTTCACATTCCATTTTATTTTATTTTTAAATTCAGTAGTGTAGTTTTTTCTTTCTTTTTTTTATGTATGAGAAGCCTCAATGATTTTTCATTCAATTTTTTTAACAATTGTTGTGTGCAGCTACACATAATTTTCAATTTTGAAGGAAGCCATTTTGCTTTTATTTAATGGAGTGGAACTGTCCCCAAATTTTTGTAATATTGAATGCAGGCACTTAATTATCTCTTGAAATCGTTCAAGATATATTTATATAGAGAGTGAGTGGGTGGGGTGGGGGAGAAAGATAAATTTGTAAAAGCGCTTTATAGGAAACATACCAAATTTATTTAATTCCTTCTAGACTCCAGATATTTATTCTACCTTTTACACCTTCCATTCAAGAAGATTTATTATCAAGTAGGTTACTGATAATTAATTTTGTGTTATATCACACTTTTATAACATAACTACTTAATCCAACATGAACATCATACAATTATCACAAATACTAGTATCACATATATTGTGGAATGAAGTCATTTCTAAAGTGTGTCATTTTTAAAATATAATTTAATAATAAATAATAATAATAATAATTAGCAAGAACTAATGTTGTTTTTAACTAAACTTTCGTTAACAAGTGTTTATTTATTTTCCGATGTTTTCTTGAACTTAGATAGATATAGAAGAATATAATATCTACTTCAATGTATGTTAAATCATTTTTTCTGATAATAACTTATTATAATATTTCTGATAATAAATAACTGATTTCTTCAATTTTCTAAGCAATTTCAGTTAGTTTATAATATCTATTTTTTTTTTTCTGAATCTTTTATGTAAAATGACAATTTAAATTTTTTTTTGTTCTATCATTGGCAAAGGAGTAATAAAAAATGGTTGTATTCATGTCTACTGTACAAACTAGAATTAGATTGAAATATTTAAGGCTGTCTCTAGCGGCAGGTATTTGTCGAGCCATTACTCGAGTGGGGCGCCCTGTGCATTATAGACAGTCCATTGTTAATTGGCCCTCCATCTTTAAGCAGCTGATCTGTTCTTGGGGCATAGCTTTTAATAAGGCACCATTAATTATGCTTAGCTCCCCCCTCTCTCTCACTCTCTCTCCCTCTCTCCTTTTCCCCTCTCCTTCTCAATCACTCCCTCCTCCCTCCCCATCTCTCCCTTTTCTGTGTGAGTGCACTCACAAAATAGTTGTATAATACTCATAAAATAGTTTCTTTATTTTTATATTCCCTTTCGAGATTTCTATTGAGATTGGGCTTTTCTATATTTTTTTCCCTGTTGATTTTATCCATCCTGGATATTTCTAAACTTTTACTCTTCATTAAGCCATTTCAACTATCGAGAAAACGATAGTCTTCCTCAGAAATAACACCGGCGATATTGGGTGTGATCCAATTGATATGCTCACCGTGATTGTAGCAAGTTGTTTTATCATAATACATAGAACAATTTTTTAGGGTATAAATCATCTATAAGTAATGAATGACACAATTTATTCTGAAGCTGCTTATTTGTGGAATATGAAATTAATATAATCGAAGTAGTTTGCATTATATTTCTCTTGTTCACCGACCTGGAGAATTCGGACATTTCTGTCACTTTCAGCTCTTCTTTATCCAACTTTCTGTCGTGAAATTTATTTTTATCTTTTTCCCCATTCATTTTCTCCTTCTCTGTAAATCCCCTTATTACCTTCAACCCTCACCTCTTCCTCTCCTGAATCTCTAACGCCCCCACATAAAAACTACATTAGGGACAGTTAGTTGCTAATTCAAACTCCTGTTCTTTTTTTATAACTCACAATATTTTATTTAGCTCACGATAATTTTAGTGTTTATATATTTTTAGCGAATCTAGAGGGAATGAAGATATTGATATTGTTTTCAAAATAGACTTATTTTTCTCCCATCCTACGCACTGTGTATAATGGCCAAAGTTTTTAGTTTTCCTAATGAAATTCTGTTTTAAATGAAAAACACTAGGAAAGGATGTTTTCATTCATTAATGGAATATTTTAGTAGTAACTCAATAGTAGTGAGGCATACAATTTAATTTTGCGGTTTATAAGTCCAAATAATTTGTTTGTTTTTTAATGGATTTTGGTATGTTACATGTATACCTGTGTGTATCTGTCAATGCTCTACACAGTTTTCTCTTTTTTTTCTTATACATTTCTGCGTGTAATTTTAAAAGGAAAAAAAGAAAGAATGGCTAATTTTGTAATTGATCAATAACAGTGGGATTGACATGAAATGTCAAGAGAATAAAAAATATTTTTATGGCTGCATAATATTAAGTTAGGTTAATGAAACTGTACATAAACTTTTTTTTTTTTTTTTGATAAATGATTCATTCTGTATGTGTGAGGGATTATATGACATGGTATATTCAATTAACAGTATTTAATGACTACGATAATTCGCTAAGTATACGAATTCTTCTTTTTATTGTTTACTTCTTGTTTTGTATTCGTAGTTGTTTTTTTTACACTCCTTCTTCCATCTCCGATTTAATTTCTGCTATACTTACTCATTATTCCTTCTTTCTCCACATTTTCTCTCTGTTTACATCATGCTGAAATAGGAATGTTGGGAGGCGCTTAGCATTATTCTCTCAGGAAGTGGTGTATCTCTCCCTTGAGGTAATCAATGATTGTTATTACAGGTGCCCTGCTTCTCACTCCCTGTCACTCTCTCTCTCCTTCTCTCTCTCTCTCTCTCTCTCTCTCTCTCTCTCTCTCTCTCTCTCTGCCCTTTCACTAAGCCCCACTAAATCCCACCTCCCTCGAAAGCCGATTAAATTCGATTTCTATAGTGAACCTTGAACTAATTATAAATTAATTGGAGTGTACTTAATTTCTTATCTGCTAACGAAGTTGTTTGAGTCCTCAATCGGAAGTGATTACTCCCTTTTGCGTATTGATACTCACATTAGTTTAATTATTAGTGTTCCATTTATTCTTCAACTAATTACAATATTAATTCAGTGTCTTTTATGACTCTCCTCCTCTCATTAATCGCTATTAGGAAAGTGCCGCAATATTTTAGCGAATTATTTAGAAAGACGTAGCTACTGAGGTTGTTAGATGATTTTAGTTGGGGTTCGGTCAAGGTAGATCCAAAAAAAAAATACAGATTTAAGAAAAATGTATTTTTTAATAAATGATTATCTGCCGACGTTTCGGCTTACATTGTAAGCCATCTTCAGGGCTAACATGAAGACGAGAGAGGACGTCCTGTCCCTAAGTTCACATTTCCATGACGCTCACTTCCAGTCATGGAATAATTGTCAATATTTTCATTACTTTTAATGTCAAGAAAATACAATAAAGATACTAAAAATACGTAAAATTTGACAATTTGTATTATTTATGTCCTGTGAATTTTTTTACATAAGGCGTTTAATATGATTACATTTAAAATGAACAAAAATGGCTGAACGACCTTCCTTATCAGTTGCATGAAATTTTATGTTCTTGTTGTTGTTTTTTTACTTCTATTTCATTACTTTAGTCTCGTTTTTATCCACCTTATATTCTAAGCAAATCCTGCAAATTGGACTTTTATTTGTTTTTTATCTATTATTAGGAAATCGAAAAATTAAGATTAGTATTTGAGAGACATGGAATACACAAATTCATACATTTTGTTTTGCTATGAAATTCGCTGGATTTACGGAGCTCTGGTGTAATGGATGTGTCCCCCTGTTTGAACTGATAAATTGTAGATGGAAAATCGTTAATTTATTTAAATATATATTTATTGGCTAACCCTAATAAAAATAGCAATTGTTTATGAAGAAATAAATTCATAAATGTATTAAGGACCTCAATTGATCCAAAAAGAAAAACCTCCTTGAAGGACAGTAAAAAGTGTTTTGTGATTTAACATTTGTTCGTGCTTTTGCCATTACTATTTCTTTTTTCCGTGAAAGGCATTTCTTTGTTGGCAACTCCATCTGTAGTGTATTTTTTCTCTCTACCTTTCAGTAAGAAAGCTCCTTTTAAGAAGAGCCTATAAAAAATACTCTCCTGTCACGGGTAAGAAGAATAAGTATAAGAAGACATAAATGGGAAACGATTCTTCCTTCTTAAGTAGCGGTAAAGGGAGAAAGGACATAAAATAAAGATTAGCTAGCTGTAAAAAAAAAATGGCAGGAAGAAAAAAGACGAGGGGTGGGGGGCGTCATGTACGCGCTGTCCTGTCGTAACTCGTCTTTTGTCCTGTTGGTGTGCGCACACATCCGTGCGTCCATCTACATCGAATGGCGTCTGAGGATGTCTTTCAAGAGAGTCGGATGAGTCGACAAACCAAGGACGTCAGGGCCGCATACATCTTTTTTGCCTTTTGGCTCTTTTCAATGTTGAAGGGTCAGGGTGCCGGTCATCTCTCTCTTCTCGGCGCCTTAAGATGGTGTGTGGTCAGCACACTGCTCTATCCACAGTTATGTTCCCATTAACGGAGACTGTAGGGCTATATCAAATTCTCTACATATGACCGACCATCTGTCAATTATAATGGTCTTTAAACTCAGTCATGGAAAGGTGAACTTAGGGACAGGACGTCCTCTCTCATCTTCATGATAGCCCTGAAGATGGCTTACAATGTAATCCGAAACGTTGGCAGATAATCCTTTATTAAAAAAATACATTTTTTAAATATGTGTTTTTTGGATCTACCTTGACCGAACCCCAACTAAAATCATCTTAGAATCATTGTCTTTAGTTCAGTTCTATTTAATGAAGCAATTTCATTAAAATCAAATTTAATTTTTATCTTGTTTAAAGTTTCCTTTCTTCCATTTGTTGCTCCGCAGAAGATTTTGGGCCTTCCCAAATTCATTGGATTCAATTGTAATTGACAGTTTCCAGGAACACTCCAGGACACGTTAGATATCGACTGATCCAGATATTGATACTAATACCAACAGTAATAATTATGATAACAGTTATAAGAAAACAACTATTTATGCTTGAGGCCTTTGGCTCAGTCCAGCGCCTAAACCACTTGGCTATTTGTGCCCTCTCCAGAATCATAAGAGTAATAATTTATATAATAATGCAATGAGAAATTCTGGCTAACTTAATCCTATAAACACTACTACTAAATTGTTTGGATCCTTCACAAGAAACTCAGTTTTGTTGAAGTCTTACTGACATAATCAAAAGGCTTTCCAGTATCTTTGTATCTATTTTTCAAAATAATTTTATTTTTAGGGATGATTTAAATAAATTCCCTATTTTTGTATATTTCTTTATTTTTACTAAGCTCTTTTGAGGCCAAAGACTTCCTCCTTATATTTAAGATACTTATGATAACCATAAATTTTTAATTCTTGGTTTTTTTAATGAATACCTTAAAGAATATTACAATTTTTAAAAGTAGTTATTAAAATAAATAAATCATTAAGTAATAAATATAAAATATTACATTTAACAAACATATTATAGAAAAAATAAGTTAAAGAATTTTC
>KZ808021.1:212562-232518 GCA_000696205.2 Oncopeltus fasciatus
CTATACTCATTTTTCTCTCTGGCTTGTAAATTAAATCTACTCATATTTATAACCTTCTTCAATGAACATTAACGTTGGAAATCTATTTAGATAACTCAGCTCCAGCTTGGTGGCTTTTTTAAATATTCTCTATCATAAACTGAATTTAACTGTTGTTTTGTTTTGTTCTATATTTTTTTATAACTCTACAAAGTTTCTTCCTCTTTCATCACATTAGCCTGAACAGCAGAATAATCAATTTATGGATAAACTTTAAGCCCAATTCAAGCTGGAAGGAGCTTAGTTTCGAAGCATATTCATTTTGTTGAATAAACTTATAGAAAGATCGAAATTTAAACTTGTCATTGGCAATGAAAGTAATGGTTCCAGTTACAATAAGATAATAAAAAGTAGATAATTGAAGTGTAAAGCTATATAATAAAGCCCAAATAAATTTTAAGTGTATATGGAGACTCAATCTTTCATTATCTAATTGATGACCTTCATTGCTGGTAGAAAAAAGATTAAATGGTTATGTGTGGAGTCAGAACAGTTCAGTATCAATGGGAAAAACTTGGAACTTTGGTGGATCATTTAACTATTGACATTGTGGACAAGGACAGGGAGAGGAATTTCAGAAAACTTTCATTTCCCTTCATGTATAGTTGTACAATTAAATTTTCTGAACATAACAGACTCACTAAATTTGAATGGAAACCTCTGGGAACCCAAAGATAAAATCGCACTTTAGAAGAAGACAAAGATTCAGTAACCTTAATTACTTTAATGATTTTCAATTGTAGTTTATGGCTAACATATTATACTAATCTAATCGTGTATTCTATACAAGTTTAGAAAGTATATATAGGTTAGTTTCATGAGCTCACCATGATCTGCAGTCCAGATGCATTCTTCTTGATTGAAATAACATTGATTATAATGAACAAGGTTGTGTTCCAATATCATAGCCACTTAATGAAATTTGGTCTGCTAATCTAGTCCTCTTAATAATTAAATGGCCATGATACTTAGTGGTTTTAGCCTATATTTAAAAAAATAGTTACTTTAAATAATTATTTCATAAAATAATAATAAACAAGTTTTTAAAAGATTGTTAATCCTTTTTAGAACTGTCATGCATCAGAATATTCCTTTGAATAATAATTATGTTTAACTATTTTACTCTCCCCATAGTATGAGTAGGTTCTAGACATTTCTTAATTTATGTTCTCTAACATTATTTAATGTCAGAGTCATAGAATTTCTTTACTTAAGACCTCTAAGATCTCCACTTTCCAATACCATGCTGGCCATAAAGCTTAGACATATTTTGCAGTGCTAGAGACTATTTTCTTAATAAATACCATATTTTTACTAGATCATTAGACTGAAATAATTCCTACTTTAATCGGTGCCTTCCTTCCTTAATAATACTATGTAATTATGCGCTTCATGCTATACAGGACATATCTTTCTTTAGTTGATAATTCTTAGTGAATAAGTATTTCAATCTTGTGCCTCCTAAAAGAAAATCTATGTTCTTTGAATTTTCTTTAGTGCTGTTATAGATCTTTTAATATGTGTCAGTATGTGTGATAAGGTCATGTGGCCAAAGAAAGAAGAGCTGTTATCTTGATGAGTACATTATCATTCTCACTTTTTACCTAATAATTAATTATACCATCTTAAATACTATTTTGGCTGTGCAGAATTTGTACATAAAGTCAAACACTTATGTCTAATTTTTATCCAGGGCTTTGAACCAATCCACCTTAATTGATATATTCAACTTTTGTTTGTTATGCTCTGAGCTTTTTCAATTTAAGTCATATGCTCTTACCTCTGCCATTAAAATGCTTGCTGTACAAGTACTGATAAAATGTTGTTTACTTTAAATGTGATACATTCAAAATAGAAAGAATTATTTTGTCTGAAACAAATCTATGACCATAATAATGATATGATTCATTATTTTCATAACAAAAATTTGACGTTTTGTCAAAGTAATAATATATTATTATTGATATTTTATTAAAAAAGACTTTACTTTGGAGGTAACTATTTGACCATCAAACTTTATGAGGAGAGTTTAGTCAGGAATTCTCTATTCAGTCATGATTTCGTTACTATCTCTCTCTATTTCTTTCTCTATCGCCCCATCGCCACATTTGTACTGATGAAGGCCGAAACATTGGTGATTTAAAAAAAATTTTTTTCCTTTACAAATCAGTTTTTAATTCATCAGCTTCCCTATTCCTGAATAGCCTCTCATCATAATAATTTTTCTGGTTTTTTGTATTATTTTCCGTTTAAAATGTATTGTTTTTACTTTTCCCAATTACGTTATATATCCTAATTAAAAAGTATCTGTAATATTTGCTTAGTACGCTTATCTTGTAATAGTTTACATTTTCTTTATGAATAGAATTATGTAGTTTAATACATCAGACTGTGCTCGTAAATATTAGGGGGGGGGGCATTTGCAGAAAGATCAAATCAAAATCAATAATATTATTATTTATAATAGTTAATCTAAAAAAGTATAAACTAGTAGGTTAAGAATACATTATTTTTATGTTTCTTTTGTAAGAGTACTTAGGGAGGTTATAGACCTTTTGATAGATTGAAATTAGTGTTTTATTTTTTATCTTGATGTGAGTCGGACTTTTTTCCGAAATTTCTATAGCTTGAACGCTGACATAAAGATAAATTATATCTGTAATAAGACGACCAAATATGGTTGGTGTTCCTTGATCAGGGCTGTGCTACTGTGAAGAAATATTTGAAAATTTATCCAAGGAAAAAAAATTTATATATAAAGAGAGGATTGTCAGAAAGTCGGCCTTGCTAGTTGAAGAATTAAAAACTAATTTGTATTTACCGTTTCTTCTTCCGGATTGGACCGTGTCAAGATGTTGATATTTGCCGAGCTTTCGCACATGAAGCAGAAATGGTAAATACATCTGACGACCGTCGAAGCCTATTTGTAACTAAAAAAGTTTTTATTATTTTGCTAACGTTTCGACCTGAATTTCAAGCCTTTATCAGGGCTAAGTATTAAAAAAAAAGTACTAAAGTAATATAGAAACATTTCTATATACATAATCCTACAAAGAATAAATAAATGTGTTTCATTTGTTTATTCTTTATTAAATTATGACATATGGACATGTTTTAACAATTTTTATTCTGTTCCCTTGCACCAAAAATTGTTAAAATTTGCGTGGGATTAAATACCACAAAAAAAAATTTATAGACATGTTTTTTTTGTTTTTTTAGTATTTTTTTCCCATATTAATCCTTGATGAAAACCTAAAATAAAACATTTATTATTTACAAAATAATTCTTTTAATTATTTAACTAACAAGACTGAATTCCTGATTACCCTCTCGTCATAAAATTTGATGTTCAACAAATTTACATCTAAAATATATGTATATTCACGAATGTGACAAATTATGTTCTGCTTACTCTGTTTGTACACTTTTCGTGATTCGTGAGCTGCGATTCGTCTACTAGTATCTAAGCGGCACGTTCTTGCGTGTACACATCTCTGACGTCAATATATCATGTAAACTCCAAAACCCACATCCCTCAATTCATGAATAGCCTTCCGTCGACCTCTGCGTCTTGGAGGAGTAGCATCAACTTTCGCAATCAATTTGCCCAATAGCGGTAAGGCAGGACGTAGGCTTCGGGGGAAGTTAGCGAGCGCTCTAAATTTAGTACGATTATTAATACCACCCCCCCGCCCCCACCACCAACACTGGCCTAATTGACTTAGAGCAGGGGGAAGATGGCCGGCTCGCTGGTCGCTGATGGATGGCCATGGTCACCTAACTCCTCCACGTCAATAATAATTGATGATTGTTCGTGCCTCTATGGGCCCTACCTCCTTGTCTTCCGCCCCTCCCCCCACCCTCCACCCGCCCTAGGGCTAATGTTTACAAATTGCCGGGAGGGGGCGGCCCGCATTTTTAGTCCGACTTGCCATGGCGGAGACGTTCTGACCCCGAACCTAATGCCTCTTTGACCCCATACCCCCTTCTCCTTAATGAGATTTTAATGTTTCAAGTATTTATATTACAAATGTCGAACAGTAGATTAGTCAATCAATTACTACAAATATCCTCACTTAAAGTCGCATTGTAGAAGTACTATTTTTGAGGTTGGGAAAAGTCAGTGGTATAATCTTTGAGACAAAGGGGCGCCGGGATAGCTCAGGGGATCCGTACGGGTCTCGCAATCCTGACGCCGCGGGTTCAAATCCCGCCCAGGTCAATCTTTTATTTATAATATAGAAGGTTGTCCTGAGCCATGGGTGTTTAAAAAAGGGTGGCAACCTGTAGATAGCCCCTCCCTCCAATGACCCTTAGTGGTTGCAAGGGAGGCTAACCCAGCAAAAAAAAAATTCTNTATTCCACAGATTCAGGGAACAGTCGTAATAATTTACTGATGACTCGTGTTATAATTTTTTCATTAATACATTACTCCTGTTAAAGTGATAAGTGTGTGTGTGGTGATTCTTAGTTGTCTGACAGTGGGTCTTATTTATAAATAATTACTCTATTTGTAAGTATGGTCGTGTTGAAGTACCCAGTGATCACCTGATAAGTAGGGCTGCCGGCAGGCGAGGAGGCTGTGGTGTAGGTGACTGAAGCCGGGGCTGGGCCTGGGAATAGGCTTGGCTATGTAGCCTCCGAAACCTATGTAGTGTCCACCGCTGTTCAGCAGAGCACCTGGAAAACAAGAAAGCACCTTTCAGATCTAGTAACAAGGCATTGCGTTGTGTGCGGCTAGTGAGGAATTACCTGTGTCCCCTCAAGGTGTCAGCTGATAAATTTTTTTTTTTTTTTTTTGGTCTACCTTGACCTAACCCCAACAAAAATCATGTAATAAGAACATATTAAGTAGATGCTTTTTGTTGGGGTTCGGTCAAGGTTGATCCAAAAAAAATACAATTTAAAAAATGTGAATTTTTTTTAATTATCTGCCAACGTTTCGGCTTGCATTGTAAGCCATCTTTAGGGATATCATGAAGATGATAGAGGACGTCGTGTCACCAGGACCCATATTCAGCCATGAATTACTTACATTACAAGCCGAAACGTGGGTAGATAATTAAAAATAGCCTTCTTTTAAAATTGTATTTTTGGATCTACCTTGACCGAACCCCATCAAAAAAATCTATTAATAATCTCTGTGGTCAAAAACTCTCCATTAGAATAATTTATGATTTATTTTTCCTCTTTATTAGAATACATCCATGCCATATTGCCGAACAACCTATTAAGTTTAACTAACCAATGAAGACGGATTATTATCCAAATAATAATTAACCCAAATTAACCATTCTATTGTAGTTATGACCATTAATTTAATTGAAAGTCAAATCGTAACACATAATTAATATGATAATCTTATATTTGAAATATAAACCTGAAAAGCAAAAAATTAATAAATAAAAATAATGAAACTACTTGTAAAACATCAGTTTTAAAGAGTTAAGTTTTAGAATGTTTTAAATATAATATATCCATTATTCCTTGTCTAGGAACTACTATAGTAATGGAATTTAAGTAGAATTTATTCTGATTTTATAATATAGGTATATTTTATCTGCCACTGTACTGACATATTGAGATTGATCATCCTCTAACTGATACATAAGTTAATTTAGTTTACATCTTTTTTTATTCGTGTTGGGGGTGTGAAGGGGTTTATTGGCTTATGCTTATCGCTTCCGTAGGATCCCTTGACCCCATAGCCAGGAAGTCAGTTCCTCCACATCCTTTGAACACCTTCTGGGAGTTTTTGTCTCCCAGGGGGGACAAAGACTCTCCCTCACCATCCGTACCCACGCGGTCTCCCACCCCCACACCCACACGCACACACAAAAAAAGCCCCTTTGTATGGGTTAGGTTCCTTGGGAAAAAACTGGGCTGTCCCTCACACTGACACAATCCTAAAAGATTCTGTCTGGTCGCATTAAATATGACTGTAGACCGTCTCACACCTATTTTTTCTCTTCTGTTGCTTGTGACTCTCTTCCTGTCTCGTTCATTTAAATTTAATATAAGACTTTAAAATCCCTGGTCTTAAGATTTACTTGATAAGGATGTTGAATAATCAACTGTATATTGTCTAAATTTACATCTATATCTATTGCTAAAGGATACTAATTTTTTGACTGATTGTTGTACTCATATTTATTATCTTCCTAAAAAAATAAAAACAAAAGTATAAACAGGTAAAAATTTCATCAAGGTATTAAATTAGGATTGATCATCCAGAAGAATATGTATTTTTGAGATCCTTCAAAGTAACTTTAAGTATTTTTGAATGATATTTAATTAATTGTTTAGAGACATTATACAACCAACTCATGACTGATCTGAAATGATTAGAAATTTTTTAGTTAGTTTAGGGAAAAAATTGAACGGAAATTGGCTAGAATTTCTGAAGTACATTTATTTTTTCAATTGGTGTTAGCCTCCTTTTCAAACACTAAGGCTCATGGATGGAGGTGCTATCTACAGATAGCCGCCCTACTTAAACATCCATGGTTCAAGACAAGCTTTTATTTATCGATAAAAGCTTGTCCAGATGCCTCTCAGAAGAACATTTAATTTTAAATATAAAATTATTCTTGCTATGATTAGTTTTTAAAAAAATTCTGAATTAAGAAAATTTTAGTTTAATTTGTAGTGAGATTCAATTTCTGTACTGTAATTTTAAACAATTCATTTATTTTAGTGCTAGAAGCGTTGATGAGGTCTCTATCGATTATAAGAGGTATTGTGATGGCCTAATGGTGTCTCATTCCAAAATATTATTTTACTAAACATTATTAAAAGTTTGTATTCCTGAAGGATAACCAGGAGTCGTATGGATGGAAATGAAGCGTTTAACCTTCATTATCACAGCACTCTTATTTTAAAATTTTAAAATTTCTTCCTTGTTATATGCCTTTCGTTTTAGTTTTGTACAACATGATTGTCGGAGAATTAATTTTATTTCTACATTTTTCCCCATACAATAATAAGTCAGAGTTGCTAAGTTAAGCCTTCCATCATCCAGCGAATACAGTCCTTCCAATCTGAAATCATAAGACCTATTGCCAATGCTAATATGTATCTAACCCTATCCATATTATGTATCTAACTCCACCCTTAATCACAGACTTATTAAGAGTAAAGTCCTCATCTACACCCACTATTCCACAGTTGACTCCCACTTGACCCCAATTCTTGTCCCATATCTCCTCCAACCCTTACAATCTACCCGGTACACTTAAGCGATGATGACCAGCGACCTCTTGGGCCTCGATGCCTAAATTTTATTTCAGGGATTGTGCCCTTTCTTTTTGCTATCATTGATTTCATTTTATTTCTTCTTTGTGTGGCTGTCTATGTAATATATACATATATATGTTTATTTATTTACTTTATTACTTTATAAAATACTGAATGTTTTTCAGTATTCATAAAATATTGAATGTTTTTATTTTAAACAGAATGTATTAGATGAAGACTAATTTAACAAATTATTTGTTTAAAAAAAATCTTCGTCTTAAAAGCTCTAGAAAAGATTAAGTCAATGTCTCTCAGGATAACTTTAGGCCAAAGGGAAGGGATTAGGGGAGGTTCTTATTTCAACATAATAAACATTTAATTTAATTCATTTTCATTTATAGTAGATATAACCATAAATTAAATATAAACCTTTTTTTTGTGACTTTGGTAAAAGTTCTTGCTGCGTAAACTATAGAAAATTTAATTTTCCACCTATTCTGTTTCATTTTTTTTTAACACCAGAGATAACGCAGATATTGATTAATTTAGTTTGTCTGTAAAACACCCTTCTATCGTTCTATTCATATGTAAAAAATATCTTGATATATTTATAAATCGAAGCTCAAATGGGGATTTTAGAATAGAAATTATATATTTTGTACCAACTTATTCTCGGATTTACGTTTTTGACCATTTGATTATTTGAATATTCTTTTTAATTGTAATAAATTACTTCAGTTATTATTGGCAATTATTTTATTTATTTGTTTTTGTGAAAAAAAAAATAGGAAAGTTACCTGTTTGAGTGTTTCTTGAAGGTTTTCCTATCATTGGCTATAAAATTGAAATCGAATTAAATGTTTCAATTATAATTAATTTAGTTCCATTATTATTAAAAATTGATATCAATAAAGTTGAAGTTTAATGTAGCGTAAAGTAATTACAGACTATAATGGGATCGCTCATTATTTATATCTTTAGATTTCTCTATTTTTTTCGATAAACTTTCTATTTTCTACTTCGCTCTCGCTTTATTTATTCACTCGGAGGAAGCTTAGTTAGTCTCTTTTTTCTTTAATGATTCAAAGACTAAAATGGGGTTTAAAAAAAGAAAACCGGGGATTGTCTATTCTTTGATCGAGGAGCGAATTGGAGTGAGAGCCTTTGATGAAGTTATGCAAGATGCAGTGAGGGTATGTTAGCTAATTAATTTGTGGCGCGCTCCTAAGATCTGAAATAATTAATTATACGCACATTTGGTTTCATTAAACGTTCTGATCTTCCAAAACGCCTGACAGGAAAGGATTTCATTTTTTTCTTCTTCATCTTCTTTTTCCTTTCCTGCTCATCTGCGGACTGGGTTAGAAGTGCAACGAGTGGATTGTACTCGCTCAAGAATGACATGTCACATGTTGGAGTAGACAATGACGCGGTGTATTTTTTCGTAATTATAAATGTTTAAGTGTAGTGTAAACATAAGTGTGAAGTCTCGCACGCAGGAGTTGCGTAAACAAGGCATTTCCCCAGAAACTTAGTTATAACTCTATGTGTTTGAACTTACCTTGTTGACTCGATGTAATTCACACTTTGATATCCTAATAACACAATTATATTAATAAAAGTCCTTGACGCGGGGACTTTGTCAATTAGGAAATGAATTTCCTATGTTTGATTTTAAATGAATGAAAATAAAATAGCACTAAAAGTCCAAAATAAGGTAAATAATAATTTTATTTACATTAGATTGACAGAGTGTACAGCTGCATTTGATCTACCAAATTAGTTAATTTTTAAAAATCATCTCTTTGTCATAGATAAAAATATTGAAAAATGAATACTGGAAAATCAATTTTTTTTTTTCCATTTCATAATAGACATAATTANTATACCTTGACTCGATGTAATTCACACTTTGATATCCTAATAACACAATTATATTAATGAAAGTCCTTCAGGCGGGGACTTGGTCAATTAGGTGAATTTCCTATGTTTCATTTTAAATGAATGCAAATAAAATAGCACTAAAAGTCCAAAATAAGGTAAATAATAATTTTATTTACATTAAATTGACAGAGTGTACAGCTGGATTTGATCAACCAAATTAGTTAATTTTTAAAAATCATCCTTTTGTGGCGCGTCATAGATAAAAATATTGAAAAATGAACACTGGAAATCAATTTTTTTTTCCATTTCATAATAGACATAATTATAAAGATATTAACTATTATTGAATTTTTTTCCCTCTGTTATCTACCCCTTCCTCTCATCCTTATCCAAAAATAATATACTTAACAATTTAAAAACGTACGTAAGGTATAAAATTAGTTTATATAATTTTAAAATGGGGCCATATCAAATGCCGAATGTACATTTTTAAATATTTTTCATAACATCCATTTTTGAGGGAGTTTCCAAGAATGTTAATGTATAAAGGTTACATTTTTAATGCGACGCTAATAACAGTGGAGAATTAAATTTAAATATTGCATTTGTTGTGGTATTTAATATCACATTAATTTTATAACAATAAATGCAAAGGATCAGAATAAAAAATGTTACTACCTCAGCCGGGACTCGAACCCGGATCTCCTGCTTTCCAAGCGGGCATGCTATCCATTGAATCAACGAGGCAGAAGCATTGCACAGCCGGAAAGCAGAAGATCCGAGTTCGAGTCCCGGCTGAGGTAGTAAATTTTTTTATTCTGTTCCTTTGCATTTATTGTTATAAAATTAAATTTAAAGTTTTTGGTCGTTCTCTAAACCTCTGCCCCTTTTTATTTCTCATTCAATCTAAACCAGATATAAATTTTTTCAAGGGTTATATATGAAAAGCCTAAATACAGAATTTTGTACATATATTGTAGAATAATAGGGCCCGTCTGACATTTCATATTACATTCTTAAGTATTTAACATAATATTAGATTTTTTTGAAAAATGTTCTTAAACATAATTGCTATTAAAGAACATTTTACAACTATTTTGCTCTATACTTTTTTTTTTTTCGTAACCCTCTTATTAACGAAGATGTTAGAGATTATGATTTCAAATTTTGGCCACACTCTAAAACCTCCATCCCGGCTTATTTCAGCCATGAACAATCCAAAGATATAAACAAAAAATCTTTAATGCCAAATTTAGTTTCATTATTTTTGTATTGCTTAGGCTAGAGCCCTTTTATATATATACAGACAGACACACACATAAATTTCAATGTTTTAAGCTTCTTCTATGTTAGATCGCGGAAGATTCATTAAAAATTTTCAAAGAAGCATCGTTTTACCAAGATAAAAGGCTTGATTTTTCTACGAGAAAGTTATTTTGAAATGTCACATATTGAGGGAATATTTTAAAATGTAACTAGTAGGGTTCAACGTCTTTCTCGTTTTAGCTTCCGTTCAATTTTTCTTTATTTCTCCTTTTCTTATTTTAAGAAGAAGGTGGCCGCTTGCTTTTACATAAATCAGTATAAGTTAAAAGACATGGGAAAATGCTTAGATTTGCTTATGCACCTCCTGTATGAAGGATTTATCTTTTACCTACCATGTGGCATTCAGAGACGTGGTTGACTTGCATTCCAGTTGTTGCTGAAGAAGTAATACAGATGTCGCTAGAACTGCCCACCGGCTGGACATCTAGATGGCGTTGCTAATGACCACGTATCTGACAGCTCCCAAGTCAGCTGGAGAGTGCTGTGATAATGAAGGTTCTAGAGATAAGAGATAAGTTTATCCACCTCCTTTTAGCCCCCCCCCCCCTAAGTATACACTGTCTCCCCCCCAAACAGGAGTTCGTCCACACTCTATTGTGCTAACTGGCATAATGGGGAAACTTGTGCTGTGTTATCATTCAAGCTATTTCCCTTATCAAAAGTATAGAGAGACAACAATTGTCCAAGATTTATAGAACTTTCCTTTCACCATACTTTAGTTCTNGTGTCGCCAGAGTTTTTCCGCCAAAACTTGTCTCTTCACTCTTGACTTCATGGGGCTCCTAATTAACTCCTCTGGAGGCGCAGCGTAGAGATACAAGGAAGAGTTTGGGATCAGCTACTAAGCTTTGACACAGCACAAGCAAAAAAGTACATACGAAAAGCGTAAACTAGGCAGTTTCCAATGTTTCATCAAGTAAAGACACAGATAATAAAAAAATTTTGGAAATAGTTGACTGACCAACTTTCTAAGGAGAGATTGGTCCAACTTTCTAAGGAGAGATTTGGTATTCTAATTTTAAGTAATATAAAATAAATGGTACACCAAAACGTTATTTATTATTGCCAACGTTTCGACCTTGATTTCAGGCCTTCTTCAGGGCAATGGAATTGATGGAGGGAGAGAGGCTCTAGCTCTAGGATAACTATATCATGTCTTAACTCTCAACCCGGGTGGAAACTTACAAGAATTTTTAATGATCATTTTTGTTGAATGTTTGAAGATCAGATTGGGTTGGATTATGCTTGCATTCATGGGACTGAAAATTGATTTTATATATACCATATATATATATATATATATATATATATATATATATATATACATTTTTTGATCCCTCGTAAATTTCAACAATTTTAGTGCAAGGGAATAGAATAAAAAATCGAACTAACCTAGCCAGGACTTGAACCTGGATCTCCTGCTATCCGGGCCGGAGCATATACTACTTATGCTACAGGGACAAGTGGTAAATGCACCGGCCCGGATAGCAGGAGATTCAGGTTCGAGTCCTGGCTGGGTCAGTTAGATTTTTTATTCTGTTTCATTGCACTAAAAATTGTTGTTTTTTTTTTATTTGTTTATAAAACTTTGAACGGACCATATTTTTAGCTTCTCCAGTATAATATTTATAGTAGAAAATGTGTAAATATCACATCATGGTACGAACGTGAACACGTACCCGTAGTCATGGTACCGACAGTTTCCTCTTCTAGGAGATCGAGATCACTTCACTTAAAGACAATAACTGTTTTTTTTTGTTCACTGCTATTTAGCTAGCCGCAGTGATCGCTGGTTGTATTGTCTCTGCTTAGTACATCAACAGTCCTAACCTCTAAACATTAAAAATTAACACACCACCCTCTATTCTTGGATATTACATAAAACTTTTGTATATGGGTATCTATGGATTGTCATTTGTCATCTAATTAGTTTTATTATGTAATTATGTGTTACCTGACTGTAATTAGTTTACTTACTTACTAGTATTAGTTTATGATAATTATATGGCTCAATTATTTTTCTAAATCATGACTTTTGATAATTTAATTACTGTGAGAATTCTCTTTTTCTCCCTATTTCCCCATTTGCCCTGATGAAGGCCTAAATATTTAGGCCAAAACATTGGTGATTTAAAAAAAAAAATTTTTCCTTTACAAATCAGTTTTTAATTCATCAGCTTCCCTATTCCTGAATAGCCTCTCATCATAATAATTTTTCTGGGTTTTTGTAATATTTTCCGTTTAAAATGTATTGTTTTTACTTTTCCCAATTACGTTATATATCCTAATTAAAAATTATCTGTAATATTTGCTTAGTACGCTTATCTTGTAATAGTTTTACATTTTCTTTATGAATAGAATTATGTAGTTTAATACATCAGACTGTGCTCGTAAGTCATAATATGGTTTTATGGTCGTTTGTTGCAAAATGTTAAAAAAAAAAAAAAAAAATAACAGGGATGGAAGAATACTGATATTTGTTTGGTAAGATTTGTTTTAAAAAAATTCTTGAAAGTGGTGTATTTATCCACTTTCTCTCCATATGTGAAACTTCTTATTTGTTCATTTTTCTTACAAAAAAATCAAATAAATTTTTATTTTTACAATTCTTTTTAGAATGTATATTACCAAACTTCAGTGATGTAAAAACAATAATAGCCGTGCATTTGAAGAATAACATAACAGTGTTTTCTCTCGCAACTATTTACCATTTTAGGTATAAAGTTTTTATTTACAGCAATTTGTAAAACTTTTAGTAGTTATATGACGATTTATAATATGAACTTCTGANATATATTTGCAAAGTTATGGCAACAGTTAATAGTACTTTGCAGTTGGATAACATGTTATCCAGCATTTATATTCTATAAAATATTAAGATATAATAATTAAAGCAGTTATTTAAGTGTGTGACTAGGGATGTAGAACGCTTCCTCCTATCATCCTGGCGTTACCAGTTAGCACGTTACCTTTTGACCACGTTGTCTTCACCAGCTTGTGGGGTTAAATAAGTTGTTTACTAATCAATTAATGAGAGGGAATAGAATAAAAAAATCTATCTGTCCCAGCCAGGAATCGAACCTGGATCTCCTGCTATCCGGGCTGGCGTGCTTAACCATTGCACCACCAGGACGAGCTAGTTATCTTATTAAATTCCCACTACAATCGCTATTGCTATTGCTAGCTCGTCGCTATTGCTACTAATGTCGCTAGCTCGTCCTGGTGGTGCAATGGTTAAGCACGCTGGCTCGGACAGCAGGAGATCCAGGTTCGATTCCTGGCTGGAACAGATAGATTTTTTTATTTTATTCCCTCTCATTAATTGTTTATATTTTTTGTACTTTGTATTTTTTTTTTTGGATCTACCTTGACCGAACCCCCCTTCAAAAAAAAAAAAATCTAATAATAATATCCACGGTTAAAAAAATTCACCATTTCAGACTTGTTATTGGAAGAAAAGATCTAGCTTGACTGGGGGGCAAGATTGGGAAATGAAGACTCTTTGAGCGGCCAGTGGCGGATTGATAAGGGTCTCCAGTGAGTACAGTATGTCCCGTTCTCTTTCAGGAGGACATGAAAGAAGTCCTGTGCCCAGGACACAATGCAGGAGGAGAGTGGTGGACAGGGGCGACAAAGGGGGGGGGGGGCTGAGGCGAATTTCATCTCTCCCACTCCCTGTGGGTATAGCTCTGGGATATACTCCTCCCAGGCCTCTCCGTTATGTGGGAGCCTTTCCCAGTGAGCGCAGACCTCCGGAGCGGCCCAGGACTCTGCAGTAAGAACTCTGAGCACGACTCGAGGTTTTTCAATAAACCTTAGTGAGGGGAGGCTCTTGTTCGCCCCCAAAGTGGATTCCCCCCACCCCTTTTTTTCTTTTTATCCCTTCCCTTCGTCCCAAGCATCACATTCCCTTTTCTAACTCTCCTGTTTTGTCTGGTTCCTTTTGCCGGAAAAGATTTTCTTCTTTTACATTTTTTATTGCTCTAAATATTTAATATACATAGATTTATGTTTTATTAATAATCATTACTACTTATTACTTTCTAAAGGAGTGTTTTTTTTTTTTTATCGTAGATATTATTCTTAGATGATTTTAGTTGGGTTGGGTCAAGGTAGATCCAAAAAACACAAATTTAAAAAATGTATTTTTTAATAAAGGATTATCTGCCAACGTTTCGGCTTACATTGTAAGCCATCTTCAGGGCTGTAGAAATACAATGTCATGAGAATACAATAATAGTTGAAATTAATATAATAGATAATTGCAATAATATAATGTGATATCAAGAGTATAAATGTAGAAAGCTATGTTAGAGAATATAAAAAGATTTTGAAAAACAATTAGAAAAAAACTAATTTGAAAAAAACATGCAAACAACAACTTATTGACAAGAAAAAATTGAAATATCATTGAAGCAGTAATTTGCCACACCTACCTATCATGATGATGAGAGAGGACATCCTGTATATCCTGTAAGCTTATTACTTTTATATATATCACAATAACATCGTAAAAATATACTTATATTATTTGTATGAGTAAGCAGCGTAATAAGAGCGTAATGATGGCCAAATTATGATGGCCCTTTACTTACAAGTCGCCATAAACAAATTAAAATATTGTTGGGGTTCGGTCAAGGTAGATCCAAAAAACACAAATTTAAAAAAAATGACTGACGCAGTCATGGAAATGTGAACTTAGGGACAGGACGTCCTCTCTCATCTTCATGATAGCCCTGAAGATGGCTTGCAATGTAAGCCGAAACGTTGGCAGATAATCCTTTATTAAAAAATACATTTTTTAAATTTGTTTTTTTTGGATCTACCTTGACCGAACCCCAACTAAAATCATCTAAAAGTAAAATATAAACATTTTTTAATAGGTGACATACCAGGTATGCAAGTTTAAAATGTCGTTTTAATTCCAATAGAATGCGCTCTTAGCCTATTGAAGGATTTGCTTATCTCTAAACGCTATTTTGTTTGTTAGTCATTTGTTTACAAAAGTCAGTTGTTTTTAAGTCGTTTACGTAGACGTATCATACCTTTCTTTGGTGTTAAAAATGTCTAATTTTAAGCCAAATAAAGAGCATTTGCGGCATGTCATGATTTTCTTATTTAATCAAAAGAAAAAGGCATCTGAATGTCATCGAATTTTTGTTGAGACTTATGGCGATCTTGCTCCAACCGTCAAGACATGTGAACGTTGGTTTCAACGTTTCAAACGTGGTGATTTTGATGTTACTGATCAAAAACGAGAAAATCGACCAAATCGACTACGAGCTTCTCAAGCCCGGCGAAACAGTCAATACCGAGCGCTACCGACAACAAATGATCAATTTGAGTCACGCATTGATCGAAAAACGCCCAGAATGGGCTCACAGGCACGCCAAAGTCATTCTTCAGCATGATAACGCTCCTGCACATTCAGCCAGATTGACTAAGGAAACGATTTCTTCGCTTGGTTGGGAACTCCTTATATTTTTTCTCATTTTTAACTGTAAGGGAGATATTTACTGTTGAAATTTATTTTTGCAATTTAGGCTTCCGCTGAACTGAATGTGCTTCCTCCTCTTTTACCTATTTTAACCGTTAAAGTCTGGTCCCACATATACAAACACACGCACTCACACATACACACACGCGCACGCACGAATTGAAATGAATTAATTTTAAGCCATCTAATAAAATTTGGTATGTATGTCTGTTTATTACCATATATTTTTTACTGTTTTATTTTGTTATAGATGTGAGATTGAATTCAGAAGAAGGCCGATTCTTAACGGATGGTAAGTACCAACAAGTATAAAAATTAAAAATGATTCTTTTTTTATTTTTTGTATTTTTCTAATTGATTAACAATTTTTTTCTTCCAGAATTAATAATAGATAGACTTAATAAAGTTGAAATATTAAAATGCGTCTTCCTCAAAAATTACTTATTTAACAAACGTTTTCAGTCTAATTTGGCCATTCTCATTAGCTATTCAAAATATTGGTAGTTTTTCGGGATGCAGTATCATACGAATTTACTTTAGTTTGTTTGAATCGTAATGGGAGCTAAAAAAAATTCTTACCACCTTAGCCGGAAATCGAACTCGGGTCTCCCACTTTTTTTGGCGGGTGCGCTACCAACTACACCATCGAGGGAAAGTAGCCGAAATGGCCACTGGGGATAAAAAATTTTTTCTAGCTCCCTGTACGATTCAAATAAATAATGAAAATGTGGGATTACTTTACCACTATTATCATCATGATCTAGTTTAGTTTATTTTGTTAATCTTATTCCTTATTTAACTTAGTGAAGAAATTTTGTTCGTCTTTTAAAGTGTATTCCATCAAGGCAACTAAAACTAATACTAATGTTTTTTTGTTTTCTTTTTTTGTATTTTTGTGGTCATTGATTGAACTAGTGTAT
This sequence comes from Oncopeltus fasciatus, assembly GCA_000696205.2. NCBI lineage: Eukaryota > Metazoa > Arthropoda > Insecta > Hemiptera > Lygaeidae > Oncopeltus > Oncopeltus fasciatus. The sequence continues at coordinate 229,465 of KZ808021.1, forward strand.
TCTTCTTGTAATTATATTTAAAGTTTTTAAATTGGTCTAAACCTCTCAATCCTCTTATGCTGTACGAATACATAATGAAATTTATGGAAATTTATTTTCTTTAGATCTTCCACTAATTTATTTTTAAAAATAATGAATAATTACTTTCTATAGATTAAACTATATTTCGTTTGGAAAATATAGAATGCTTATCTCAAGGTCGTACCTTACCATGAACTTAAATGAAATCAAAAGAGTAAAAGAAAAATTCTCTAGACGAATATTAGCAAAATTTTTACCTCGTTACTATTCTGTATTATTTGACAGTGGTGACATTGGTCACCTTGTCTTTTCATGTGATTGACATTGAATGTCATTTATTTGTAACCAAATTACAAAATGTTTTATTTAACAGATTGTAATAAATAAATAAATGTATATATCTATAAAAACTATCTGTTTTAAAAATAATTATTATCAAAATTATTTTTTATCGTTATAAAATTATTACATTTGTTAATTGATATAATTTTTTAAGCTAATAAAAATGTTTCTTATTTATATTAACTATATTATTTTGAAAAGCGGAGTTGCGCAAGGTTGTGTTCTTGGACCTCTTTTTTTTTTTATGTTCTCTGCCGAAGCAAGTATATCACCTGTATATTATAGTGATCCTTACAATTCTTTACAAAATGTTCAAAAAGACCTTTAAATGAACATTTCATAACTAATAGGATCCAGTAATGGCATTACATGTTCATGTAATGCCATTACTATTATAATAGTCGTTGCATCCTCTTGGCGTTCCTTTTTCGCACCAAGCAAAGACCTGGGAATTAGATATCATTCTACCTTAGTAATTAGTTATCTTTAAGTCTGTTTATTCAATTAAGTATATTCGCCAAATAAGATATAAATGGTTCCACTTATTTGCATATGTAGTGGATTCAACACGTGGAATCTGTCTGGCCGAGGGCGTATTGCGGTTAAAATTAATTCAGGTGGATCTGTTGGTGGGGTGGGGGTGGGGGCTCTGTATTGTGGCACCTTGAGTGTTCCTGGTGCTGACATCGGCAGTAATTGATGGATTACAGAGCTTTGGCAGTCGTCCTCCATCCACAGACTGAATCCATTGGTCTAATAAACCCCCACCCTTGTAACTTGGTAACCCATTGACCAATAAAGTTCTTTTTGGGAAAACTGTTTCTGGGACAGAGGTATTTCCTTAACGGCTTGCAAAAACTCTTAATCAAGAATGACCATTGATTAATTATTTAAATTGGAGCTATATTACCAAATACATTAAACAAAATACAATAATATTATTTTTTTTTTAATAATAATTTTGGAAAAAAACAGAAATATTTATTTTCGCCTTATCATTAAATAAAATTAGCAGATGCCCTAATTGTTTTTTGTGCTTTATTCACCCACGAGTTATATTAAAAGTGAGTTTTTCTTGACTGAGAAATTTAATTTCTTCTTTGTTATTTAAATTTAAGATATTTTTTTAGTTTGTGTTCTACTTATTTATTTTTTACTTGCTAATTTAAGGATATAAATTTAATCTTGAATTTATTGAAACTTAGAGCTAAATAAATTGCTATATTGTATACCTCATTTTCGTAAAGGATTATCATTTAATTACTTTTGTCCCTAAGTTTCCTAAATTACTTATAAATAAATGAAGTAATGGAGTTGTTATGAAGAATACAACTTCAAGTCTTCTACTTTATTTCTAAACTTGAAGGAATGAATTATTATACGTGCCAAAAATATTTCTTGTTATATAACAGGAAAATTTATTGATANTTTTATGTATATTACTCTAGCAATACTGGATACATTATAGCTTGTGAAAAAGCCTCATTTAATTAAATGGGTTCTTAAAGTTTAAAATTACCTAACTCAGATAAGAAATAAGCTTATTTAATGAAATATGTTATACATTTCAAAATTATCTAAAGTATTCAATAGTCAAACAAAAGTATGATAATATAATGAGAAAAAAAGAATAAAATTTTATTCATAATTTCAAATATTATTAATTTAATTAATATTATGTTGTTACCCATTTAAAAATGTATACACTCAGTAAAATATTAATTTGGATGCCGTATTAAACTATGATCAATTTTTCCTAGATTAATAATTTTGTTGACAGAAATGTGATAATTATTGGATATTTAAAGTAATTAAGTACAAAATCTGAAGCACTGTAATATTATATCAGTCAGTAAAGTTATTTCGGTTCTATATTGCGCCCTAATTTCAGGTTTTGTTATGTAACTTGATGCTCTTTCAGGAGGGCTGAAACATACCCTTGTAACATAGGGGTTGAGTAACATATAGGTATTATGCCTCATGTTTCAGCCTCTATTGAGATGGCAATAAAATACAACAAACAAGCAGCTTGAGGGAGGGGCACCAGGGTACCTCATCCGTTCGGGTCTCACAACCCTGGCGCTGCGGGTTCAAATCCCATCCAGGGCAATCTTTTGTGTATTAGTAAAAGCTTGTCTAACCCATTTATGTTTAGAATCGGGTAGCAATCTTTAGATAGCCCCTACCTCCATGACCCCAAGTCAAGTCAAGGGAGGCTAACATTTAAAAAAAAAAAAAAAAAAAAAAAAAAAAAAAAAAAAAACCACCTGTACTCTCATAGCATTGGGTATCGGTAATATTTATTTTAGTGTAATGAAACTCGAAGCCGATTCGTTTATTAATAACAAAAATTTATTGCATGAGTTAGAAAGCGAAATTGAACATTTAGGAGTGGGGGTCTACGGGAACCCAAAATTTTAATTTGAAGGCCTCTCAGTCGCAATCAGTTGAATCCCTAATTGAATTAGGAATGCGGCTACTCTTAAATCTCCAAATAAATGTTATGTTCGTAGTTGAGCCAGTCGAATGAACAGGATTAGTTGATGACCTGTAATGTATTTTTTTTTTCAACTTTATTATTTATTACTTTCTACATGTTTTGTATAAAGTAATGTGCTGGTTAATAGTCACAGTAAAAATTAATTTAAAAATGATAATTAAGTAAATAATAAACATAAAAATATATATACA
>KZ808021.1:245955-260886 GCA_000696205.2 Oncopeltus fasciatus
CTTAATAAGCGTTTTTTATTAATATTAAATAAACAAAACGTTGTAAAACTACATTTTACATATATTTCTTTCTACATTTTTTTTCGTACCACTAAAAGCAACATATTATGATTTTAAATTTTGTACTTCTATACCCCTTCGTCCCTATTTTAGCTATTATCGAACTGATCCAATGTTTTGTAAAATTGGAGCTGAAATACCGAATTAGGTTTTATTATTTTAAAATTTGCAGACGCTATGCCGCATTCAAACAAGTTTACTTGTATAATTAGTTGAGAATTTTTGTTAGGGTTCGGTGAAGGTTGACCCGAAATAATACAGTATTTAAAAAATGTATTTTTTATTATCTGTCGGCGTTTCGGCTTACTTTGTAAGCCATCTTCAGGGCTCAAGGGACGTCTTGCCATCTGGATCAATGTTGTCTCTCTCTTTCTCTCCGTACTCTTGTGAAGTCATAAACATTTGATCCAGTCTTGAACATTAGATCCCCTCTCGCCTTCATGATAGCCCTGAATGTGGCTTACAATGTGCACCGAAACTTCGGCAGATTTTTTTACTGTATTTTTTCTGGTCAACCTAGTCAAGTTTAAGTCATAATCCTAAAAAACCTTTCTACTAATAATCTCTACGGACAAAAACTCTCCATTTATACGGGTATAATTTTTAATGGACCATATTTTTACGGACTACGAGTCACATGTAATTAAGAACAATGGGATAAATTTTAGTTATTTTATAATCACGAATAATTACATCTGTTAATTACGACATAACCTACTGCAACTACTGCCCTTAATAAGTAATACATAAATAAATATAAATAGAAAATTACTTACATTAAATATTAATTAATATGTACAAATAAACTAAATATGCTTATTTAAGAGGTCTCAAGAAAACTTGTTAATCACTGTAACTTATTACTGTTGTCGAGATTACGTCCAATCCGGTAATCGGAACACGAGATCTACCCCCGGCACATACGGAAACTAACATATCACTGACTCAGGGGGCCGCTGGCGAACTGCTTTTATAGCTTCGTGGAAGTTGAGAGAAGGTACTACAAGGGGCTGGAACATTCTCATCTGGAATTTCCAGAAAGCCGTCTGCCCTTCAAAGGATACAAGGAAGTAGCTGTTATCCTACTTAATTCTGAAATATATTTTTCAATATTCTTTTTATTTTTAAAATTCTNGGGATGTTATTCAAGCAAGGGGAGGCAACACTCGGTACTAATGACTCACATTTCTTAATAATAGAGTGTTATTTTTCGTTTAGAGTGTGTTTATTTTTTTCTAAAAGTGACCATTTTTCTTTTCTTTTTCAATAAAGATTTTTTTACCCACTCATGTTGTGTTTTTTACCCTTTATTCTTGGTATACAACAAACTGAATATATCACAATAAATAAAGGTGAGCAAATTGTGACCTTTGACCTGTTATAAAAATGTTTATATGCATTTTTCAGGTAAAATTCCAGGTGCGCCGGTTTTTTTGTCCCCCAGTTTATATAATTACATTTAAATATTCTTTTAATTTTTTTCACAAGTCTAATAACAAAATATTAATGTATTTTTTATTTTACTCTCTCTAATTCCCCCCGCCTCCTCCCAATCTCCCCATCTCCACCATATATCTAGATCAATTTTAGTTATTAACGAACTGATCCTAGAAATTTCAGAAATAAGATTAAATAAAGATTTCTGCAATTTCATTTTAAGAGCCCATAGTAGCTATACCACTTAAAACTTTTTTTGTTATGCTACTGAACTCCTGTTAAAGTTCATAATGATCAGTTAGTTAATTCTTTCTTTCTGTGCTTTTCTCTGTAATAACCCTAAAAGTTTCTGGTGTATCTATTGTATCAACCACTCGTTAGTGGATATCGATCTGGAGAAAAATTAATAGAATGGGAAAATAATAAGGCTGCCAGAACGGTGTGCTGACCACAAACTGTTTGTTGCTTGTGAATAAAAATACTAAATATGTCTATTTATAAGTCCCCACCCCAGAGTCTGTGGGCAGTACCTAGGTCTGTGTAAGCGTACAGTTTATACACACTTATTAGTGAATGTGTGTGTGAGGGTGCGTGCGTGCGTGCGTGTGTGTAATATATATTTTTTGTGTGTGTGTTCTTTAAATACAAGTTACTCTAATAGGATCAAAGAAAATAGTTTATCCCAGGGAAATATTACTTTAGGCATCTCATACTCAACTCATTATAATAACAGGCCATACATGAGAATCTTATGTATTAGTTTTCTCTTGAATGGCTAGTGGATAAAATGATATCTTCTTGAAGCTTGGGCTTTATCAGCTTCAAAAGAAGTAAGTCTTTCGAGTCGTCTCAAAGTTTTACACTTCGTCTACCAAAAAAAAGGAAGAAAAACTTTGATCTCCTTTATTAAATATTTGTTGGCTTCAAAGGAGGGAGGGGTTTCCCTTCTTCTAAATAAATATTTTTAAAATCTCTTTAGGTTGATCTGATTCACTTGGAATAAAGAGCTTTTAGTCATTCTTCACTTAGCTTTACCACTCCTTCTATTCTATTATTATAAATTAGCTTATATGTTTTGAACAAAAGAATATATTAAAATAAATATTTACTACCATTCATTGTCTTGGCTTTCTGTTTTAGTGAAGTCCCAAGGAATTTAATTATTGCTTTTTTCCTGACAGATTTTAATTTGAAAAATACATTCTTTAAATTTGTGTTTTTGGAACTACCTTGACCGAACCCCAACTAAAATCATCTTAGAGTTTAGTTTCTTCTGTGTAATTGATATTATGCAAAGAGNAAATATTAATTTAGTTGTGGTTTATTATCCCACGTAAATTTTAAACAATTAATGGGAGGGAATAGAATAAAAGTAGATTTTGATGCAAAACGAATGGTCGTGTCATTTATTGAATAAAACCGGATCAGTAGCAATAGGTTATTAACTTTTTTTTTTAATAGCTGACGCAATGCACTTTGTGGTAATGACATTTGACAGAGGGTTTTGTTTTTCTCAATTAAACGTTTTAGAATTTACACAGTGAAATTAAATAATTAGCCTTGGATTTAAAGACATATACAGTTCAGCTACAGTTATTCATCTGTTACAATACTGAAGAGTTCGCCTAGTTGACGCAGCTCGTGTGTTTTGAACTTTTTGGAAATTGGCATTTACTCGGACGGTCACAGAGCTTTAAAAATAAATTTTCTTGTTTAGTAATCTATTACTAGATTTATATTTTAAAAAATATANTCTATGACATCCTATAAAGCATTGGTAAAGATAAAATGTAAGAATGTAAGAGGGCTGTACTCCAATCTATCCTGCTGTACATTCAGCTTCAATGCCTTCTCCGTATTTACTCTCGTATAAGTCCCATTTTTAATGAAAGAAGAAAAATTTAGTTGACCCTTCTCTTGTGTGTAGAATGTTTTCCTTTTAAAGGAAGGTTTCTCCAAGAAGTTCCTTGACGCGAATTGTCGAAACTTTTGAGATTATCTTAAGAAAATTTACCAAAAAAAAAGCTTTTTGCTTATGTAGTGAACATACTTTATAGGTCTGTTTGCCGGTATGGTTTAGTTCGTTTTGTGCAGACGACGACGGCTATTCGTCAGGTGCTTAATTGAATCCCACTTTTCCGTAATTACATTTTCTCTAGGGGAGGACGAGCCGGCCCCAAGATTAGGGGGGTGACATTAGTCAGTGTGGTACTGATCACCGTGATGGGCCCCCAACCAACCATTCCTTGCGGTCGGCATGTCCTGGGCCATATGTCAGTGCAATTGGCTCTCGTCTATCCTCGTCCTGTCCCCTACTTAGCTCTGGGCAGATCCTTGTGTTTACTTACCAGACAGGCTGGTCCTTAATGCGTGCGGTTGCGCCCTAAAGTCGTCCTTTCCTGGGAGGGAGAGTTACCATTCCCTGGAATAAGTGGAATTATGCCCTTGTCCTTTACTCTGGGAGACACACTGGCTCCCACTTCTCAAGTACTCGAACCTCCATGGCGATATTCATTCAGTCATTCTAATACTTCTTACGGAACCAGAATGATTGCCTGTAGCCTCTTGTGTTCAACCAATCTGTATTTCTAAATTTAATTGTTGTAGTATCTCCAAGGAATCGTCACATAGAATGTTTGACGTATACTGCTAAGGTTGTATTATTCGAAGGAGGGGAGATCTGAATATTGAATGGAGATAAAAAGTGTCTGAATAGAAGTCTCTGTTTAATTGAATGAGTGTGATATAATTACAAAATATTAAGGGGAAAAGGTAGACAGGCCGAAATATATTATAACGAAGTTAAAGTATATTAGTTGAATTTAGAATGAGGACTGATAAGAGACAAGTAGATGAATCATGTAGTTGAGACAAAATGTGGGGGGTTCTGGGTAGTGCATATTGAATTTCATCTGCTTGATGAAAATTTGAATTTGTGCCGCTACTTCTTCTCGGTCCAGTAAAACTGGTCTACACCAGCATGTAAAGATGATTCCAAAGCTTCTTGAGTTGAATAACAATGTAGGAGATTATTCTAACGCTTCTAGAGATTGAATGGTGGTCTCTGATTGGCTGCGGCATCAGCCAGTCAGATAAGAGAATAGCTAGTTGTTGAATGGTGATCCTGGTGTCCCCCTCTCCCCTGATCTTTTCAAAATGTATTTTTTCTTTCACAAGAGCTTGATATTTATCATGCCAGTTTTTTATGAGTCTCAATCCATTTCGTAAGTAATTGAAAAATAAGTGATGAAAAAATTAATTTTTTTTTAGATTTAGGATGGCCTGCGAATTCTTTAAAAGCGTTTTTCTTTAAAATGTTACAGAACACAATATTTTTTGTTATTTAAGATATAACAAATTTTAAAGAATATAATAAGTGTCAAATTTAATTTTCTAATATTAGTTTCCATAATTATTTCTACAGAAAATGCTTGTTATTGAAGAAATTTACAAATGTAGCTATGTGCTTCCCCCCTTTTTTCGTACATATTTATGACATTCATTAAATTAAATTTTGTCATTAACATTTATTTATGTCCGTCTTTTATGAAAAATGAGAAATCTGATTAGATTATACGGCTCCTGCAGAACGGACTTACGTATTTTCGTTTACGTACAAAAAAATAATGTGAATTTAGCTCTGGCGTAAGTCGTCAGAGTTGTATACTGTTTTATTTAATTATTTTTAAAATTTCTTCAAAATTAAAATAAGTTTTATAAAAGGAGGAAAAATAAAGGTTTTTAAAAGTCATCGTCCTTAAAATCGTGTCCATTACACATTTCCGTCCTGGAAATGAAATAATGTCGGTTGGCATGAGAAAATTATGGAAATCTCTCGAAATAAATTAGGGGTAAATAGCGAAATCCCCGTCGCTGAACTTCTGTAAGCCCCTGAAACTCGATTTGTTAGAGTGAGGGGCAGCGGTAAGGGAGTGAGGGTGAGGAGGAGAGGGGGAAGCGGCGCGATAACACCGATGAGCTTCGGATTTATTGGCTGAGCCGGCACGCAAGGGAACTCCGCAACAGATACGAAACCCCGAACACAACCCCAAGATCTAAATCTTTGTTAGTTAGCACGGAGTCCGGGGCCAGGTTGCCCTGAAACTCCCGCACAAAACTTGCCCGACCGCGGATATATATTGCCTCTAAGCACTTGGGGCACGACAGCCATCTTGGGCCGTTATGAAACCACCTGCCTCGTAGACTTAAAACCACTAGAAATAAATTAAATGTATGTTTACTTATTTGAAAGTTGAATATTTCTTACACATTGGCATTTCTTATTAAATTCTTTTCTACGAGTATTCGCATACCTTTAAATTGCATTAGGGCATGAAGGGAAGGACTATCTGCAGTTTGTCATCCCATTTTAATCATCCAAGTTTCTGTATAAGCTTTTATCGATAAATAAAAGCTTGCCCTGGGCGGGATTTGAACCCTCAGAGTTTGCAAGACCCGAATAGATCCCATGAGCTATCCTGGCGCCCCTCTAATCACTTCTTCTTGGTCTGCTTTCATAAGAGATTTCCAGGTCATCGGATTTCACCTACAGATTTACTCAAAAGAAAGAAACTAAACAGTATCGGAACGTGCCAGTCTAGAGCAAAGCAATTTATTATGTTAAGTAATCAATTTTGAGTTTTGAGTATTTGTAAAGGAGAGTTATTTTCTGACTAAGTCATTAAAATGTGATCTTAGGGACACGACGTTCCCCTCTCGCCTTCATAATAGCCCTGAAGATAGCTTACAATGTAAGCAAGCTGAAACTTTAGCAGATAATTTAAAAAAATACAAATTTGAAAAAAAAAAAAATTTTTTATCTACTTTTACCGAACCCTAACAAGAAAACATCAATTTTTTATATCTACGGTAAAAAAAACCTCTCCATTTGTTGTATCATATTTTGTTGTACGTGTTTAGGGGGTTCAGAGGAAAACAAAAATTTGTAATATGGATATTCTTTTCTTTATTTAAGTTACGTGTTAAGGAATTTTAGAAGTTGAGTGTCACAAAATACTAGATTGACATAGACGTCATGTTAGAACTCATTGACATCTCTCACTTTTTAACGGAGCCTTGAATTCGCCAGGGGGGGGGGGTCTAGGACTAATCAGTCATGTCCTGCGGGTTAGAGTCCAGGGCAACATTTTATTCAGAAAACATTCTTGTTTTCTGCTATGGATGTTTAGAATAGGGCGGCTATCTGTAGTTATCATCTTTATTCATGTATTTAAGTGGTTTCTTGGATGATAAAAAAAAAATCCGATAAGCATTACAAGAGTCGTTCTTCACTTTTTTTTATAGACCTATCCGAAAGTTTTCAAACATTCCAATAATATGTTTTCGACAAATTTCACTGTTGAGAAATTTGTATGAGAATTCGGACCTCTAATTTTGAAGGGCAATTCTCCAGCTGCTATTCTGACTTGGAAATTTATTCGAAAAGCAGTTGAATATTATTTTAATGATGTTAACTTTAAGACATAATTTAAGAGAATACTTATAATAATATCACTGATCGTAAACGTTACGGATCGCAGTTAGTGTTGTAATGACTCTCCTCCCAGTATAACTTTTTATGCAGTAAACTATTCTGCACTTATGCCTTCCTCAGGTGCATTCTGAGATTACGGATTCAGCAACTCCCTACCATTTCATGCAATTTTCACAAAAATCCTTTAAGTAAGTTATTAAAGTATGTAAAAAAAAAAAAAGTTTTTGGCATGCCCTTCTATATATTATCCTTATTATATATATTTAATACATATAAATTTGTTATAAAATAAATGTGAGAGTAATTTTTTGTGGGGGGAGGCATCAGTATAACCGTAACGTTCTCCTCAAATTAAAAAATTGGCCGCTTATGTCTGGGATGGCATCTCTTGGTGTCTATTCTCACTCAAATCCTCATACTATTACTCCATGCCTGATCAGTTGTATTTAACCCTTCAAATTTATTTTATGGAATGCTTATCTGCTCATATTAAGAACCAAGTTACAGGTCATGTTTTCGAAAATGTCATATGCTTGTCTAAAATTTTCCATGAGTGCTGAAATTCTATTAAACAACTTATGGAAAATAATCAAGTTTGACTTCTATGAGTACCAGGACATTCTGGTGCAAGAGCAATGAACACTACAGCTGTCTTGATAAAAGAGGAGCAAATCGCGTTCTTTTTAGCCCTGAAAGAAAATTTTTGGGGGGTTCGGTCAAGGTTGATCCAAAAAATACAAGATAAAAAAAAAATTACTTTTTTATTATCTTAGGTTATAAGCCATCTTCAGGGCAGCCATAAAGTCGAGAGTGGACGTGTGTCACCTGGATCAAATGTTCATGACTGAACCCCAACAAAAATTCTTTACGGTCAAAAACTCTCCATTTGTATTAGGTATAGTCTGAATGAGAATAAAAAGCTGTTATTTACTCTTTCATCCCACGTTCCATAATAAACTTCCATCGATATATTTGTCTAATATTCTACTGAACAAAGCTCAAATTCTAAATTTTATTTATTTATTTTAAAATTTTTCATCCTTAATATGTCTTGAATGTGTGAAATATAAAGATTTTAAATTTTTTCATTTCGGACATGTTTTGGCCATTATTTGCCAAATAAACTAATTTCTTCATTGCCCAACTTTAATGAAACCAACTGAATTATGTAAATTTGCTTAGTCCAGCAGCTTTACATATTATGACAATTTAATGACAATTTAAATTTTATTTATACGATCTTTCTGAAAGATATTTTTTTTTATTTTTAATTTTAATAAAATAAAAATATTGAAGAACACTCTAAAATTACTCTCGANACTATATATTTTTAGTTAGCCATGAAAATGGGATCATAATGACACGACGTCTCCTCTCATCTTCATGATAGCCCTGTAGATTGTTGTAAGCCGAAACTTTAGCATATAATGTATTTTTTGGATTTAACTAGACCGAACTCCCTCACCCCTCAAAAAATATATATATATATATATTTTTTTTCAAAAGGCAAATCCACTCACCAACTCTAATTAGTTCAGATTAAATAATATTTTGTGTCTTCCCCACAGTTTTTTAATTTATTTTTTTCACCGCTGAGACGTTTTCGGCTCTAATGAGCCATCTTCAGGAGCTCTTCAGTAATGTAGATATCTCCACGGGGATCTGCACCCCCTACTCAAGAAACCCACGATCTGCCTTCGCCAATAAGTACTCCGCTAGACAGTTTCGACTGCAGGGACAGCCGCTAAAAAGGAAAATTGCATTTTACTCTAGCAGCTCCCACGTTGTGAGAAAGTTTTACACTTTACCCCTAGAACTCCATAAGCCTGTTGGAGTGAGTAAAACAGACTGAAATGTCACTGGGGGGTGTTTAATTATTTCGTTTGTTTTAAATTAAATGTTCACACTCTATTTGTCTAGGGAAGTGGGAACTTTTCAAGAGATAAGAAAACTCCAATTTATTTTCCCTCAGTTTAAAATTAACCCTGGAATTTAAAGCTGTCCTTTTCTTTTTAATTATTCTTTTTAAGCCCCTGTTGAAGGATAACACCCGAGAAATTTCATTTAATCCGCTGGCTTTTGTAAAATAGAGCTGATTGTAATTATCAACTTTATACATGTATACAGAGAGAGAGAGGAAGATAGAATTAGTGATATAGAGATAGATAGGAAGAGAGAGAAAGATTAAATTAATTTTGTTTAATAGAAAACTTGAATAATTAATTGATCCTATTTAAAGTTTGGTAATTAAATAAATCTGACTTCAGTCATTGTCAGTTTATTTTATAATTTATTTAAATTTTTGGTATGTACTTAATTATACATCAGAAGCAAAAATAAATGAAGAAATTCGTTGAAGTACATTAAAGAACCATAATGGGTGTTTAATAACATTTCTAACGTTAATGGTCTTTTATAGACTTTATGTTTAAACTTTATGTTTAAGGAAAAACTCATATTAAAATTGATGTACAATTGTTTATTTTAATACATTTAAATCGTTATTGATAAATTTAATTTTATTTGTGGTTTTTAATCCCACGTAAATTTAAATCAATCAATGCAAGGGAATAGAATAAAAAATCTAACTGTCAGAAGGAGATCCAGGTTCGAGCCCTGGCTGGGACAATTAGATTATTTATTCTATTCCCTTACATTGATTGATTTAAATCGTTATTGATAAACTTTTGTTAAAATGTTGACGCAGGCTTCCACGTTGCATAAATACTTCTTCCGAGCTTGACGGAAATTTTTGCCTGATTTTCGCACATCATGTGCTGACTTCTACAGGGCAGAAAGTAGAATGAGCCACAAAAGAATATCTTGGCAAAAAGTCAATCTTTACTACATGGTCAAGCCAGGAAGGAGTATTTCTGAACAGTTGCTGAGTTAGCTCAACCTCCCGAGCGACCGACTAGCTGAAAAACTCACATACATATACTTGAAGCCGACATCCAATTATCAGTGTGGATGTGCTTGTGTGAGCTTATTTCACGGGAAAAAATCGGCTGGATTCTTCCCGAAGAGAAGAGGCTGGAGGAGTCTCTGGAGGATTGATGGTCCTATCCCCCCCGGACTAAATAGTAGTTGGCTCGCGCAGTGTTTAATGCCGTCTCAAGGGGGGATTCTGGAGGCAAGTGACATTCCAGGCGTTCTGTTTGTATTCCAGGCGAGGTGACGTCCTTCCTTGTAACTCGAAACCAGCAACATTGCTCGTCCTTGTTTCACAAATCAGCACACACTCCCCTCCTCCCCACCACTCAATAAAAACGCTGCTTTACATTGATTTTTCCTCAACCTAATGCCTTATGGTGGCCAACCTTCTACTTAATCGAAGAAAGCTGGAAAGTACATTTGATAAAAAGACAAGGCCTAACAAGACTAGGGCCTACTACAGAGAGTAACAAAGTTTCCTATAATTTTATAAATATATTTTTTTTTTTTTTTAATATATTTACACAGATATATTTACGACTGTGCTCCCCGTGTTTACTTACATTGTTACAAGTTTACCATAGTAATTTTAATCCCATTTTTCGAAGTATATACCATTAAATGAAAATTATGGTCATTAGAGCCCGTAGAGTTCGGCTTACCTCTACTGCTAAAGGTGAGATATAACGGAAACAGTTATTTCAAGCTTGAGTACCGAATTAGTCATTCAAGAATGAAATGTTATATTTCTTTATACCTTTTATATTGATATAGACTTCCTATCTTTGTCGTGAGTCAAAATTCCTATCAATGCTAGAAATATCACATCCAAGCAATAAAAAATAATTGAGTGCCTCCCCCCAAATGAACAAAACAGGGGGACTGTATAAATTCGCGAGGAAAACTAGTTTGTTTTTTGGAAACGAGCTGGTGGGGGGAGGGGGAGGGATGGAGAGTTAGTACCGAAATTCAGCAGTTGCCTCTAGAAGGGCTGGAAGGAAGGGGACGAGGGGAAGCAGATAAGAAGGGCCACAGATAACAAGAAGCACAAAGGGCCGGATAGCTGAGCTTTGCATGAAGATAATTAGGAAAGTCTGGAGGGCGAGGGAGAGAATTCTTAAAAACTTACTGTTCCCCACTTACTGAAGGAAAACGCAAGGAATTACTTACCGTGGAATGCGAGGAATTCTTTTATGAATACCTCAAGGGAAAGGGTTCATTCAGGAAGACACAATTTATATACATAGCTTCAGAATTATTGACTGTTCCATATTCATTTTTTTAAAAATCCCTGATACATTTTCATGTATCAAATATGTCCTTTTGAAATAACATAATAATAAATTAAATGAACATCACGAGGGATCGTTTTTGTTTGTAAATGAAATAATATATCAAAATACAAATTAAAAAATAAATTATTTAACCAATGAAACATGAGGAACTCTCAAATGCTGGAGGCGGGTTCTGGAGTAAGCCTCGTTCACATATTAGCAATAGGGATAGACTTTAAAAGAAATTGTTTTTGTTTCTGTATTAGAAAATTTAAATTAATGGTCTGTAGGAAAGTAATTAATTATTGTCGATTTATGTATGTATATATTGATTAGTTTTATGTAAAATAAATCTTTAACAATAAATACATAAATCTATATCTTGCTTAATTATACCGGTCTGTGAGTTAGTAAAGTAAGAGTTAGATGTTCACTCTTTAATAGATAATCTCTCTTTACAACTCTCATTCTCTTTTCAGCCCTGAAGAAGCCATCACATGATGATCGAAAGCTCGGCAAAAAAGAACAATTTGACTCGGTCCAACCCGGAAGATGAAATGGTAAATACAAAAGTAAGAGTTATAATAATACAATTGTAGTTTCAAGTGTGTTTAGTTAAAATACAAGATGATTTAGAATGCTAGTATTATTTATACTAATGTTGGTCGTGTCTGTCTTACAATTTACTGTATGTTTCTATAATGTTAGTGGGTCAAGTATTATTCATATTATTTTTTCAGGGGGGCGTGGGTTATTGTTTTTATATTATTGAAAATGTTTCTGTTTTCTAATGTGTGTTTTATTATGGAGGTTCAACTATAGTTTTTAGGTGGTTTTTTTTTTTAAATTTAAGTGTGTTTGAGTGAAGTGTCTTTCAATAGGTCAAGGAAAGAAAAATCCCCTATTCTCAGTCAACGAAATGTTTTTCACTGGGATGGATCAAAAATCCATACTTATCATCTGATTTTTCGGGTTCAGTATTTCATTTTTGAGTGAAATACTGAATTGATAAAAAATGTATAAAATACCCCTGTATAATTTATTAGCAATCAATAAAATCTTGACATTTTTAGATTTGATAGACTTTAATATGGGAAGAGGTCATGCGTCTTTAATACTTACCATGTTGAGTATGTTTTTGTAAAGTGTATAGACTTGGTTTATTATTTTATCTCTTCTTGTCTGGTTCTATGTATAACGTGATATGGGTTAAATGAATGGGCCAATATAACTTAAATGGGACTCTAGACGAAATTCTATTGAACGACAATAAAGTCATCGACTCTGTAACGAACTTTCTGAAAGAAGGCAGGTTATTAAATCTTTTCTAGATGCATTTTCAGTGTGCTTCTTTTCCATTCTCTCTCAATTTTTACTTTCTTATAAAGTTCATAGTTTCCAAGCACAAAGTAATTACTAAGTCCATCTACATAATAACTATTCGCATTAACAATTCAATATACCTCACCATGACCAATTGCTAAGAAATTCTTCTTCTTGAAAATATCTTCCTGCTTTTAAAAATATCTCCCTGGCGTTAATGACCAAAGGTTGACACGCCATTAAAAAAAAAAAAAAAAAAAATTTCATTTTAATATTGACTAAGATGGCTTTTCTTACATCATAATTAACATTAATTTTCCATANTATATATATATATGGTTCAGAAGTTATATTCTATATCCAGGTTATATATTGATGTGAAGTTGTACAATACTTTGCTCTAAGTATTGTACAACAACTAAGACTTATAACTGTCATACCTTTTGTAATCCGTCTTCATTGGTTTCTGCAAACCATCTTCAGAAACCAATGAAGACGGATTACAAAAGGTATGACAGTTCTATATTCATTCGTAGTTACAATAACCCTATAGATTATTTAAATAAGTCTTATCCTGCTGAATAAAAAATAATGGCCTAGATTAAATAATTGTATACAATTATTGACCAAATTCGTAAATAACCTACAAACTTTATCTGAAAACCTAGTTGATTACTCTCACATCATATCTACTATGCGTATAATTCAACATCGCAAGTCAAAATAGCTTGCTCTATGTAGAATAACCTGATTCCTGTACTTCTTGGAGAGGTTATAGCGAGAAACCAACCCCTCAAGTTCACAGGTCAACCCCTATCTATCGTATTACCCCGACGGGGAATTAAGCAGATCATGCAAGGGACGTGAGACGTTTCTTGATGATATTCATGGAGGTACAGGAAGTCGGAGAGAGCACATCTCTTGTCCCTTGGGACCTTCACACCTCGTCTTGATAAGGTCTGCCAGAAAGTTGGACTTGCGAAAAATAACATGTCACTCCCCTCCAACTCGCTATATTACGCCCTAACCCCCCCCCCCCCACCTGCTTCCCCCCTTTGCATTTTATACTCACATTTTCTTCGCAGGATTGTTCGAATACACTTGTGCCTATATTTTAAAGAGGCAGATTAGCAGTAATTTAGCAGATTTTCATCTAGCATATGTTAAAGTAAAAGTTCCTCGTGAAGTTCAATTTTCTCCATTAACTGTAGGAAAGTCGATTATAAAAAAAATGTATTGCAGATTTAATATTTTAACAAGGACATTATAAGGATTTAAAATTTAAATCCTTGAAATTTTATAGTGGAAAAGTGGAAAAATCTTCTCAAACACTTAAAGAAAATAACTACGGATATTTCTGAAACTAGAGCTTACTATCTTATAAAAATTTAGGTCCAAAATCTATATCTACGTAATAAAAACCCTTCTCAACAATCTGCCTAGTTTATTACTTTAATTTTACAAAAAAATTATTGTACATCCGTCAAAGAACTCGAAATGAACGACATTCCACAGATCTTTTTCCAAAGTATTTTTTCTGGCTTGGATTTCACGTTGGAGACATCTAAATCAAGTGAAAAAAAAATTGAGAAAGAACCCTATTCAAAACAATATTTTTATTCTCCAAAATTTCTTGGATAGGTTATTCTAGCTACATTTCGTCTAAATCTCCGGAAAATACAGGGTAATGGAGTAAAGTAAATTTAGTTTAGGATGAAATTCATTTTTGACGATTTTATTGAGTTTCTTGGACGTTTTTTGTAATATTTTTTCGCTGATTCACTGTGTAGTTTATAATTCACATAATAATATTTTTTTCTAGAAATAAAATAAAATATCCAATCTAAAATTATTTAAGAATAAATAATTAATTTTTATTTTATTTTTTTTAAACCTCTCATGTAACCACTGAGTGCCTTATTAACAGGTTGTAATAGGCAGGTTGTTAGGAAGGACTCGTAACAACAGAAATGAGAAGTATTTTTTTTTTATTAACTTTTATTTATTTATTACATTTTGTTAAATAAATACATTTTGTAATTTTAATACAATGAAAAAAAAAAGACATTCAATGTCAATCAAAGAGAAGCAAATGAAAGACAAATTTAGTATTTCTATTTCGTATTTGTATTATAAGAAATAGTAGTTGAGAGATAAACTTTACATTTTGAGAAAGCTAATAAAAAAAGGAGCGTGGAGTTTTGCCTATAACTTCTAAATGCTTGCGGGTATGAACGAGTGTATAACATAGGGTGAATACCTATAGTTCCATGAATAAATAGTCCCCTAACAAATGAAAAAAATAAAATGAAAAATGCAAATAACTGTAATTTAGTTATTTAATTTAATAATATAAAGTTTACACACACACACACACACACACACACTATTTAGCCCGAGCAGACAAGG
>KZ808022.1:0-13612 GCA_000696205.2 Oncopeltus fasciatus
CATTTATTAATTGTTTACTCAATCCAGTCAACAGATGTCGGCATCTGTTAAAATCATTTGGAGCTAACAAATAGACAAATAATTAGCAACGCCATCTTTTAACCGAAATCGGCATCTGTTAAAATCATTTGAAGCTAACAGATAATAGGCGAAGAATTTACTATAAAATAATATTGCGACTATAATTTAAAATATAAGCTATCCTATCTTTCAAGTTGGATCAAACCGCACACGGTGTGCGAATTTGGTTCAAATCGGTTAAGTAGTTTGGGAGTCCATCGCGGACAAACAACGTGACACGTAATTTATATATATTAAGATACATATATATGGTTACGGAATTAGCGTGATGTATGTGGTTTCCTAGTAAGCATAAGTGCAGCCTGTGTATCTCCCTCAGTTGAAATAATAGATGCTTTCTTTATCTGCTCAGCTTTTGGGATAAATAAAGAAACCAATACTGTTCTCTTTGAAAAAAAAAAATTAGCAATAATAGTTATAAAACATTTTTTTTAAATATTAAACTATTATTGTTTATATCAGTTATTCCATCCCAATCATTAAAATCTCCATAATTTTATGTTAATAAAGCTCATAAATTTTTTGTTCCAGAACATTTTTTTTTATCAATTATTAAATCATTTCCTTCTATATCAACTTTCATTTTTCCAATTTTATAAAACTTTTATTTACCATCATAATGTTCATAACTTATTTTTGGTAAATATTGTGAACCAATGGGTATTAAATTTCTCAATTGGTCATGTTATTGGATTGTATTCTTTATTTTTTAAATTCTCATCAATAATCCTTTGTTGGGGTGGTTAGAGATGGTTGGTTGGGGATGGTTGGGGATGGTTAGGGATGGTTGGGGATAGTTGGGGATGGTTGGGACACCAACCAAGTGTGTCTCCCATAGACCCCACTTAAATATGCAACCACATTTATGAATGAATCTGGATTATATTCATTAATTTTTAATTAAAAAAAAAGAAGCTAAAAAGTTTTTAAAATGGGTTACTTTGAAGTACTACCAACAATTAGAAAAATTGGCGAATGTAAATTGAAAAAGGACTATATGGTAAAATCATAATGTTAGAAAATTTAAATAACAAAATAGAAAATATTAAAGCCGATATTGTAACAAAAATACAAAATGATGAATTTTTTTTTTTTTATAGGCAATCAACCACTCGGATCATTTACGCATTTTGAAATGGTGAGGTGGGAGGCGGGAGAAAATAGCGAAGCAGAGGGAGCGAGCGCCCCGCGAAGATGGGTTGGCCAGGCCGGCGCAGAGGAAGGCTGATGGTGAATAGTGCAGCTCATAATAACATACAGAAGGCTCTTGACGAGAGTCTGCATGTGTGTGCCAGCCATCCAGACCATCAGAGCCTGCCAGCCTGAGACGGCTTGAGAAGAGGAAAGAGACGGTCGACCCCATCCCACCACCACACCCAGCAGTCCGCCACCCACCCCCGCCATGCCAGTCTCGCCTATAGAAATTGATGTTTTAGATTATTATCTCTGCTTGAGTAGTATGGTTATATCAATCAAATTTTAGAGTAAATATTGATTTTTCTGAAAAATTCTAGGCATTTGTCATTGTTATTTGAATTATTCATTAGAGCTTCATATAAGTTGTATGATAAATTTAATAATTCTCGTTCATATTCGTATGCTCTACATTCAGTAATAATGTGCTTAATGGTCAGTCTCTCTCCACACACGTTACAAATAGACGGTTCATCTCGAGCCATTAGATATCCATGAGTTAGTCTTGAGTGACCTATCCTAAGTCGGGTTAATACAACTTCCTCACGCCGTGTACTTCTAACAGAACTCTTCCAACTCATGATGTCCGCTTTTATTTCTCTGAGTTTATTGTTGTCAACTTCAAGCCATTTCGAAAGCCATTTATTTTTAAAGTGGATTTTGGAATAAGACAGTAAATAATAATGTGTTATTTTACTATATTTAATACCCTCCCTAATTGCTTGTTTTGCCAGTTTATCGACTAGTTCATTTCCCCTAATTCCAATATAACTGGGAATCCATTAAAAAATAACTCTAATGTCTTTATTGTTCAAAAATCGAATGTTATAAAATATATCTTGGACCATTGGATTACTAGTGAACGGATTTTGTATTGCTAGAAGTGAAGATAGTGAATCTGTGAAAAATATTAAATATCCTTGTTCTGAGCTGATAATGGATAATGATTTCAGAATAGCAAGTAACTCAGCTGTAAAATTGCTACAAAATTTGGACAATGAAAATTTGTAAGATGAGTAATTTGTGAAAATAGCCGAACCTGTTCCAATTTCAGATTTAGATCCGTCTGTATAAACGTGATATGAGTTGGTATACGAATACTCTGAATTATTTCAAAAAGACGTTGAATTTTATCATCGCTTCAAAGAACAACTAAATCTTCAGCGAATAGTAAACATTCTACATGGAGGGAAACTTGAGAAGTAACACCGTCGATGGCCACTGAAAATAAATCTGAACTTAGGCAACCCCCTTGATGGACGCCATTTTCAAGATCTTTTTCTTCGGAAAATTCATTGTTGTATCTAACTTTAAATTTTCTGTTGTTCAAAAGATTTTCAATAAATAGGAGAACATTTCTGTCTGTTTGTTTTTCTTTCAGGCAATTTAAAATATGTCTTCTCCAAGTACGATCAAAAGCACATTCTATATCAATAAAAATTGCAAGAACTTTCTTTTTTCTATTGAAGGCGTGAATAATATAGGACTCGAGATAGACTAAATTATCAGTGGTACTGCGGTGTTTTCTGAATCCACTTTGAAATATAGAAATTAAGTTAATCGTTTCTAGTTTCCATCTTAATCTAGAAGAGACCAGTTTTTCTGCAAATTTACAGAAGGAACTAGTTAATGAAATGGGACGGTAACTTTTAACATCTTGCAGAGGTTTGTTCTTTTTAGGAATAGAAACAACTATAGCTTTGTATAAAAAAAAAGAAGGAAAGCACCCTGTGGTGAAAATTTTGTTAATAATTTTAAGAATAATTTCCTGATTTTCTTGAGTTAAATGTTTTATAAAGCTTATGAGAATTTTGTCTGGTCCTGGTGTCGAATCTCTTCTTGAATTAAGAGCAATATAGAATTCTTTTTTGGTAAAGAGAAAATTTAAAGGGTCTAGCGGATTAACAAATATTTCTATTTCATTTAATTCTTCTTGTATCTTTATATTTTGAAATTCAGTAGGGTAATTCTGTGTGGCTGATATTGATTTAAAATGATTTGCCAGTTCATTAGCTACTATTTTGGGTTCTGATATAAAATAGGTATTAGAGTGAAGTGAAATTTGAACCGGTTTATTTCTATAACCCATTATACTTCGAACGGAATTCCAGATTTCTTTAATTGGTGTGTTTTGGTTGATATTAGAAAGATAGGTTTTCCAAGTTTCTTTACGGCTATTGTTCATAATGTATCTCGGGTTTTCCTAGCTGCAATATATGATTCACATGTGTCTGAGGAAGGATTTCTTTTAAAGATTTTTAAAACTTTCATCCTTTGTTTTCTAGCATTGCAACAAGCATTGTTCCACCAGGGAAGAGAGATATTTTTATTTTGTGGTTTGGTCTTAGGTATAGTTTTATCCGCGGCTTCTAACATTATTTTAGTGCATTGTTCAACTATATTGTTAATAATGGAATTATTAAGATCGATTTCGGTGAGATTCGTTAACAATTGGTAAGTTCGTAAATCAGCTTTTGAAAGGTTCCATTTTACTGGTCGGTTGACAAAATTTTGTGTATTGATCCATTTTAATAAAATTGGAAAATGATCACTCCCGTGAGTTCATCGCTAATCTTCCAAGTTATTTTTGGAGTTAATTTAGGAGAAACTAATGAAAGATGATTCAATTGTTTTCCCTCTAGTTCCAGTATAATTGCTATACCAAATTTAATTGCGGGCATTAAAATCCCCTAATAATAAAACGGGCTTAAAAACACTATTGAGGGACATAAGCGTGAAGGGTGCTCCGGAGGCAGGTAAATATTTCAGATTGTGAAGGGGCTGGGAGCTAATGCTCTAACTGTCACTACTTGTAGCTCACTCCCTAATTGTACTTGTTTATGTGGCACATCATTTTTAATCAAAATACATACTCCTCCACATGAGATTTTACCATCTGTAAAGTCATTTCTGAAGACAGTAAATTTGTTAAAATTTAATTTATCACTATTTTTTTAAATGTATCTCTTGTTGTGCTGCAATGTAGATATCATTAATATTTAGTAAGTATTCGAGATCATTCCTTTGTATATGTAGACCGTTGATATTCCACTGAATAATGTTATTCACAAATACATTTATGTTTATTTGTATTATACTAATTAAAATATATTATATTGAAAGAGATAAAGAGAGAAAAAAAATAGATTTAATAATTTTTAAGTAGATAATTATTTTAAAATATAATTTTTATTTAAGTAATCCATTAAGAAATTTTGCTATTAATTTTCTTCTTTGAAGAATGTTTAGTTAGATATGGACGTAATTGTGTACCGTTCAACGATTCAGCCCCAGATGAGCTGGCTGATAAGGGACGTTTGATAATAATACTGGTTTTCTGTGATCCTGTGGAATTTCGCATTTCTAGTGGTTTTACATTACTATTTTGCTTACTATTATTTTTTGTGGATGTAGAAGTATTTTGGGAATTGACAAAATTATTCAAAATATCTGTTTGGTCAATATTATTATTTGTAGGTTTTTTTGGTTGCATGATTTTATTTTCATTTAATAAAGAATTACTGGAGCTATTCTGAGATATAACGAGGTTTTCAATTACAGACATTTTTTTAGCAAGACAGGAAACTATTTCGGTTAATTTTCCAACTGCGTAGATAGGTTAGAATCATTATTATTGTGAACTGGATTTGTTAAAGCGGCTAAATAAGACCTACCGGTTTGTGGTAATGGTTTTTCCTCTGATTTAAGTATAGTTTCGGCTTGTTTATAAGACACACGGTCTCTATTTCGGATGTTTTCCATTCTCTTTTCTCTCTTAAAAATCGGGCATTCACGGGACCACGCAGGATGTGGGCCTTTACAATTAACACATTTTAGGTCACCATCGTGACACAGTTACCATCGTGTTGAGGTTTACTACATTTACCACATATTTATTAAAAGAACAGTTCTGAGATCGGTGTTTATATCGATACCAATTGTAGCACTGTACAGGGTTATGGTCATAGGGCCTAAAAGGAAAACTTTCAAAGTCCGTGATCACTCTATTAGGGAGTTCACATTTTTCAAAAGTTAAAACAAGTGAATTTGTAGGTACTTTGTTGCCTCTCACATTTTTATAAATTCTTTTTACATAGACAACAGATTTGCTACTTAATTCAGCTAGAATCTCTTCTTCTGAACAGGCTGAGAGCTGAAACGCATTAATAACACCTTTTGTAAAATTTAAAAATTTGTGTGGACTAAGTACGACTGGAATATTTTCATATGTATTGAAGTTTAATAAATTTAAGTAATCTTTCTCATTTTTTATTTCGAGAAGAACTGACCCCTTCCTATAATTTGAATTTTAATATCTTTACCAATACTTTTAATAAATTTACAGACCTTAAAAGGGCTATAATTATTAAAAGTTTTATTTGTTAATTTCGCCATTCGGACTCATTGTTATATATTTAGTGCTCCACTGATTATTACATCCACTAAATAAAATTTTCCTGAAACGTTTCTCTGAGATGTCAGGGGGTTTAGGTTCAAAAATATCGCTCTCCATTAG
This sequence comes from Oncopeltus fasciatus, assembly GCA_000696205.2. Lineage (NCBI taxonomy): Eukaryota > Metazoa > Arthropoda > Insecta > Hemiptera > Lygaeidae > Oncopeltus > Oncopeltus fasciatus. Next base: position 5,792 of record KZ808022.1, read on the forward strand.
AGTGAGAAACACAAAATGTTTTTTAAATTAAAAAAAAAAACTAAAACTAAAAACTAAGTAAAGAGAGAAGAGTACTCCCTGTTGAGACAGGAGAGAGAAGGCTGCTAGTCTGCAGGAGCTCGATCACAGAGGTGTTATCGTCACCAAGGCTTAGCCACTACTCCATCATATGTTTGTTCTCCATGATATCTTCTACTTCATATTTAATGTAATAGTGTAATAGTTGAAATTATTACAATTTTATATTAAATATGGAAAGTATTCTATTAAAAATAAATTGTTTGGATCAAAGCCAGTTCATGTATTGGAATTATTGTAGTTTCGAATGTGTTTACTATTTGTTTTAGGATTCACAGGAAGAAGCGGTAAAGACTTGTGAGCTGCGAACGTTGGCGTATGGACAGCATCCTCACCTAATTTAGCATTAAGAGTGTTGATCCAATTGGCTGACGATGAGGGAGAGAATTTCCCTGAGGCGTTGACAGTACTTCGAAACGATATTTATGTAGACGATATCATCACTGGGGCGAATACTGTGGAAGAAGCAGTCCTACTGAAAGCTCAACTCATTGAATTGTTGAAAAGGGGAGGATTTCCTATACATAGGTGGGCAAGTAACTCAACAGAGTTTATGGATACAATCCCTGAGGCAGGGGAACGACTGCTAATGTCTCTTCAACCCGAAGATTCTACCACCAAGGTACTTGGTATTCTTTGGGACCCTAGGACCGACTGCTTCCGTTACAAGGTTGAACTACAATGAAAATTACTAAATGCTCGATGCTGTCCACTGCAGCTCGTTTATTTCACCCTTTGGGATTATTAGCACCAGTGATATTGCTAGCGAAACATATGATTCAACGCCTTTGGTTAGAAAATTGAACTGGGATGATCCACCACCACCTTGTATTTTAAAGAGCTGGAACAGTTATCAGCGAGAATTGCCCATGGTAAGTGAAATTGATATACCTCGCTGGATTCACACTTCCGAGGGAAAGCTTAACTTATTTGGGTTTTGTGATGCGTCGGAGAAGTGTTATGCAGTAAACATATATTTGTAAGTTTCAACTCCGACGTTTGATACTTACACTTCTTTATTAACTGCCAAGACACGACTGGCCCCTATGAAAACAGTTTCAATTTCCCGACTAGAGCTGTGTTCCGCTCATCTATTAGCAAAGCTTTTACGATCACTTGAAGGATGTTGTCTCTTAAACAATATCAAGAACATTTTTCTCTTTACCGGCTCCACAATCGTCTTAAGCTGGCTTCGAGTCCCACCTCAAAGATTAAAACGTTTGTGGCCAATAGGGTTGGTTACATTCTGACACACAGCAAGAGTCAACAATGTACGATCTCTCCAAAACCCAGCTGATGTAGCTTCAAGGGGTAAGCGCGCCAGTAGCCTGGCCGATTGCGAATTGTGGTGGAAGGGCCCAGATTTTATCAACAAAGAACCATTAATTCTTCCAACAACTCCGGAAGCTGTTTTGAATTTGCCAGATTGCAAAATTAATTCACTCTCACTTGCAACCACAGTTGCAACATCTGCTCTATTTGTCAACAATTTAATAGAATCTACTTCACAATTCATGACGCTTGTTCACAAACTGGCATATATTTATCGTTTCGTGAACAATCTCACGTGAACATCAAGAGTTTGGCGGTTTTCGAGGACAAAGAAAGAGTTCTCAGGGTGGGCGGTAGACTGGAAAACGCATCATTGCCTTACGATTTGAAGCACCCCATGCTTCTCTCCGCTGAGTCTCCCTTAACGAAAATGATAGGCTCCCAATCCCAACAGGAAGTGGAACCGTAAAATATGACTATTTTACTATTTTGAAGTCATTCAACATTTATTTTATTTTTATCCTGAAATTATCTTCCTTTTATTATTTTTATTTTAAATATGAAAAATTAAATATTATTTTAATTTCATATATGAAGTTCCATAAATCATTTTTTAATTATCATTATTAGCAACACACTATACAAATAATTACAATATGTACACCATTGCACCATATACTATTGTATTTAAAAAAAAAATAATTTAAGATATTTTATTATATGAAATAATGCAACTCTTATCCTTTAAAGCATATTTTGCAGCCTTACCAGCCAATTAATTTTTTAGAATTTCTGAGAGATCTACGAGACTCCCAAGAAAAATGCATTTGATTATTGTATTTTACCTATTAATTTTTTTTTTCTTCAAGTTGTAGGTTATGACAATTTCTGTTAATTAACATTTAAAATTTATATTTTCTGTCCATATATTCTTACAGATTTGTATTTGGTATGTTTTTTATATATAAGAACGGACCTGGTAAACTTCGTTTTGCCAAAAAAAAAATTATTTTTTAGGGCGTTGCTGGCCCTAAGCAAACATTAATGTTGTATTCTAAGATGATTTTAGTTGGGGTTCGGTCGAGGTAAATCCAAAAAAAACACAAATTAAAAAAATGTATTTTTTTAATGAAGGATTATCTGCCAACGTTTCGGCTTACATTGTAAGCCATCTTCAGGGCTGTAGAAATACAATGTCATGAGAATACAGTAATATTTGAAATTAGTATAATAGAGAATTATAATATAATGTGATATCAAGAGTATGAAAGTAGAAAGCTGTGTAAGACAATTAAAAGTTTATGAAAACAATATTGAAAAAGAACCAATTTGAAAAAAACATGCAAACAAACAACTAATTGACAAGAAAAAATTGAAATATCATTAAAGCAGTATTTTGCCACACCTACCTATCATGAAGATGAGAGAGGACGTCCTGTCCCTAAGTTCACATTTCCATGACTGAACATTATGAATTTGTTTTGAGTTATGAAGTAGAAAAGGGAGTGGGGGTAGCAGGTACAAGGCAGGCGGAAGGTGTAAATGGAAAGCGGCCTGTTACAAGAGAGGGCAATAAAAGGACAAAGGAAAAAAAGGGAAGGGTATTATTGGGAATAAGTGACTTTGGAACTGAGAAAAATGTTTTGACAGGTTTATTGAGACGGAGGGTTGTTGGTTTTTAAAATGTTAAAAATGTTAGAATAAGTTGAGGAAATTTGTTCTATGTCTGTTCTGTCGTTAACTGGATAGTGTTGTAAGTTGATGTGAACGGTTTCAGACAAAAGACGTTTGTGTTGGTAGGGTTCAGTGGAAAGAATGGTTAAGCTGTCGAAGTCAAATGTGTGTGCTTCATGAAAAACATGTTTGGTGAGGGCAGTTTTTATTAGTTTATTCTTGATGTCATTTTTATGGTTATTAATTCTGCGGGAAATCGGGTTTTTTGTTTGTCCAATGTAAGAGCCTTGGCAATGTGGTGTGGAACAGGGAATTTTATAGACGACATTAGTTCTGTTAGGAAGGGGGATGGGGTCTTTGAGGATGGTGTAAATAGATTTTAACTTGTTATTGGTGGAAAAAGAAAGCTTGAGGTTGGGAAAAGTTTTTTTGAGGGATTTCTTAATATTTTCAGACAGATTTGGAATATAAGGAAGAGAACGGAAAACAAGGTCGTTATTTTGGGGGAGGGGGATAGTTGGAGAAGAGGAAATGAAAAATTCTTTAAAAAGTTTTTTAATGGTGTGGGTAGGGAAACCATTGGACAGGAGGATGTCAGTAACACGTTTAATATTTTTTCTGTGGAAAGTCTTGTCAGAGAGTGTTAGTGCTCTGTAGATGAGGTTTTTGGCCATATTAATTTTTTGATGATGAGGGTGAGATGAGTTAAAATGGAGGAGACGACCTGAGTAAGTGTGCTTAGTATATATGTACCGCCGAAGCGAGTACAGTAAGTGTGCTTAGTATACCAGTCAGTGGAGATGGAACTACACAAACTCTCTTTTTGATTAATGTTGTATTATCACACGATTTAAATAGAGCTTTTAACGAAATTTACGGCCTTCAAATAAAAATTCATGGAATACCTATCATACAGTTTTTTCACAGAATAATTTACATATTGTGTAGATAAGGGCTCAATCAAAAAAGAAACACGTATTTAAGGCAAATTGAAAATTATATTTGTTCATTACTTCATCTTAAGGCCAGCGGATAGACAACGTTTTTTGTTTTATTTTTTTGGTGTAAAAATGTACATATTTTTTGGCGTGCCAACTCGGGAGCAAGCTGCATACAACTGGCCGTATGGAAAACATGAATTTTCCAAAATTAAGCCAGCAATAGTCAATGATTGGCTTTTTGCTTTGTTGATGGTAATAGCAAAGGCAAGACGCAAAGGGAATTGGAATGGTAAATCGCTGGAAATCAACGGAATTCGTGGAATTAGTACGTCTTCGTCTTTGAATCTTCCACCGATTATTGTTGACTCGATTAAATTTGGTGAACAGTTTTTGATGGTCATTCTGGTTCCGTTGCATAACTTAAGTTAACGTGATCCAACCTTTAATATAAATACATGCGGTGGCATTCCTGGTGGTTCAAATGAATTCAAAAATTCACTGATATAATTGACAGCTTGTTCTTCATACGTTACTGTGCCGATCGATTTGTATTTGATAAATTTGCCGGGCAGCTTCAATTTAATTTGCTCATTGAGTATGTTGACATCATCATTGTTTGGTGCCAAAATTGCACGTTCGCACAGCCAATCAGGATTTGTGTAGGAGGTTGTTAGACTTGGGATTACCCAGTCGACAACGGCTTGAATATTCATTTGCGTTTGACAGAAGTTAGGCGGGAACGAAATCTCGCATTTGGCGTGATCAATCTTAATTTTTCAAGCAATTTCTTGTGGGCCATTGTGCATTCGTCCCAAATGATAATTTTGCACGTTTTAAGGATTTTGGCCATGCCGGAATTTTCGCTGATATTGCAAGTTGGTGTTTCTGCCTGGTTCAAATTCAATGGAAGTTTCAGTGCTGAGTGTGCAGTGCGTCCGCCGTCCAATAGCATTGATGCAATTCCCGATGATGCCACTGCGAGTGCAATCCAATTCTGCATTTGAACCTACGCCAATATTAAATTGGTGAGGAATGTTTTGCCTGTTCCTCCTGGTGCATCGAGGAAAAAAAGTTCCGCTGGGAAGTGGGAGCAACAATCCAATTCTGTGGTAGATTTGACCTTGCACTTTGAAGGTGGGCCGGTAACCAGCGTTGTTGATGATTTTAGTTGCTCCGAATGACGTTATTTGAAAGAATGAGTTGTACTTTCGAATGTTTTGAATGAAGTGCTTGGAAATCGGATTGGCGCAAGAAATGTAACTTTGTAGGGGTTCAAGCGACTCAATCATTGGTGGTAAAACAACTTTACCGTTCGAACAACACACTCTCGGGGATTCCGGGGGTTGTTGGAACCATAGTAATCATATTACGTGTTTGATGAATTGGCATTAAAAACAATTCATGAAATTGTAAATAACAAAAAATAATTTTTAAAAAGCAAAAAAATAAGTATGTCATTGGTGGTGCAATATGAAAATTTGATTTTGCCATGCCCCTCCGCCCGCAGACCGAAAATCAAAAATCAGACTTTACAGTGTCACCCGCCTGAATATTCAGAGGATTCCCTGAAAATTTCATCAAAATCAGCCCAGCCGATTTAAAGTCCATACGTTACATACATACATACATCCTATTTTATATATATATATGTAGAATTTGTCCATATTCAATATACTTTTCAGAACAAAGGAAAGATACCGTAAAAAAAGGAAATATCATTGTAANTTTTTTTAATTTTTATTTATTTATTACATTCTGTTAAATTAAAACATTTTGTAATTTGATCACCACAATGAATTAGAGAAAAAAAAATGACATACAATATCAATCACATGAGGAGAGAAGGTGACCAATGACACCACTCTCAATTTATTTACAGAAAGTGTATAAAGAGTACTGAGTAAGTATTATAAAGAGCACTGAGTTTTAATGTATGGATTGGATAATTAGGCATGTAAACATTGTGGCTGTGCTCCAATAAGTCACCCAAGAGGCCTTCTGTATTGTCTTTGTGAAATGGTTCACTGGTAAATCATTTTCAGCCTGTGTTTTTATGAACAATGTATTAATTGATCTACAAATAAACATCTTGATTTCAGGTACAAGTTTTAGAATTATGGAAAAAATTAGGCTGTCCACCAAAGTAGTCTGAAAGTGATCCCAGTCTATTAGTCTTGGTGAGAGTCACTGGGCAACTATTCAATAAATGATTAAGAATTTTTTTTTTATAACCTTCATATACATATTACATTCTGTTAAAAATAAATAAAAACATTTTGTAATTTAATTATAACGTTTCTGCAGATGAAGAAGTACAGGATATCAGGAAGACGGTTTACGTCCAGAAGTGGGAGAGAAAGGACTATTTGTGGAGAGGTTTTGGGATGATACTGCATTATATAGAGATCAACCAGGAGAGTTGGTCATTCTCGATCCCCATTGCAAGTGTTTCGCATTATGGTCTTCATCGGCAAGGAAACAAGGACCAAGGTCTTTGAGGAAAGTGGAAAACTCTAGTGTAGTGATTAGCTTATTTGGAGGACAATACACTGCTGAAAATGTGATAGGATAAGAGGTTGTAGAAATTGTCACTGGTGTTGATTGAAGGGACTCTGTGGGGATGTAGGGTAAAATATGATGGGTTTAGGATTTTTTGATAAGAAGTGCCGTTCCACCATGAGCTCCTCCGTCAGGATGGTCTGTCCTATAAGAGTGGTAGCGAGTAATTTTTAGATAATTTCGTTTAGTTAGTCTTGTTTCTGGCAGTAAAACTACATCTACATTTTTATTGTCCAGTACTAGTTTGAGTTCGTCAGTATGCGTCCGAATGCCGTTAGCAATCCATAGGAGGATAGAAAAGAAATTCTTGGATTGGAGAATCATGGTGCGGGAGTTGTTAGGGTCATATTGGTGACCTGGTTGGTCTGTGTATCTAATAAAAACCAGAAAGGGACTCTACTTTCTAGTATTAGCGAGAAGTTAGCCACAAAACAGAAGGATAATGGTAAAAATGATTAAAAAAATGAAACCAAGAAAACCTCCTTACTTAAATATAATATAAAAAACAACATAAAATTTAAATTGAAAGCCTTTCATAATAATTAAACTTCCACTTATAGCTCAAACTCAATATTGATTTCAAATAAGTATAATTACTCATTATTCAAATTATTATAATTTCAAGGGAATAAAATGTTTATGGAGGACTCTATACTGTGAATAATGCACCCATCCAGTCACCAATCCAACTTTATACAATATTAAATCTGAGAATTAGATTATGGTACATGATCAAATTGAATTTCTTGGACTAAAATTTCCCGTGTCTCAGAACTACAAAATAGCAGCACTTTGTAAAGTCAGCTGAAAGCCTAGTTTTAATTACAAAGATTGACATGAAATTGAAAAGATTATAACTGAATCTTTGCTCTAGTACAAAGAAGAACTAGTTTTCATTTTTTACATGAATCTATATGCAGGAATAACTTTATTTTAAAACATAGAACACCTCTGAAATCTGAATTTGTTGCTGTAAAATGTTAGTTATTTGACATTTTTTATTTGGAATAACTGTTCTTGAGAAGCAGGCATGTGTAACTGAGACTAATGACTTTTTAGCCAAAGTGATCAAACTTTCCTATACTTGGGTGGCAACTGACCAAGAATCAGAAATTTTTTTTTTTTAATTAGTAATAATTTGAGAATGGAGTAACTGGTCACCTTCTCTCCTCATGTGATTGACACTGAATGTCATTTTTACTTCATTGTGATAAAATTACAAAATATTTTTTTTTAATAGAATGTAATAAATAAATAAAACATTAATAAAAAAATTAATTGAAAAGTAATATTACTT
>KZ808022.1:13643-45498 GCA_000696205.2 Oncopeltus fasciatus
TAATTAAATTTAATTATTATTAATTAATTATTAATACTTACTTATTATTATTATGTATTTATTACTTTTAATAAGTAATCGTATTCTAATTTATTTATTACTTTAGGTAAGGATAGGATACACTCTTCAGATTCTGTGAGCCAAAAAATGAAGAAAAAAAAATTCCAAAATGATGCTTTTTGCTTAACATAAGTTTAGCTCACTTCAAAATTAATGCATCTCATATAACTCTTATTTAGGATACTCAAATTTAAATTTCCACCTTTGTCTGAATTAATTGTCAAATGATCTTTTAATGGTGTGATTTGAGAGGCTATAAGGCCTTTGGAGAAAATTTTCACAGGTGAAGGTAAGAACTGAAACAGAGGACAACTGGAAATATGATCAGGAAATTAGTGTTCCAGTCCTACTATATTATATATACTATTTTATATANAACTCGTTACAGTGAAACCTAAACAAAAACTCTCAATAAAAACAAATTATACATACATAATTACAATTTTATTAATTTTTTATTTTATTTCTTCTAAGCATCTTTTATACTTTACAGTTTACAACTAAAGATATTTACAAAATACACACAGACACACAATATAACAAGTTAAAAATAGTAAAATTTCAACAATAGAAAAAGTAAAAAAATAAATTTTTTTTTTAATCAATAAAATTATAAATTATTCTTGATATTTTTATTTAACTTAAATAGACTATGAATATATACAAAATGAGAATTACAAGATTAGTTCAAAAAAGTAAAACTGCTTAGTATTCCACCACCTTAGAAGGAAATGACTGTCACTTAGTGACAAATGACATCTGAAACAAAAAGAAAATATGTATTTATTTAATTTTATTGTGGTATATTATCCTACCTAAATTTTAAACGATTAAATGCTAGGGAATCAAATAAAAAAATCAAACTGTCCCAGCCAGGGCTTGAGGTTCGATAATCTGTTTTGTATACATCTGACTGGAAATCTGTATTTATTTTGAATTTGATAATAGTATGTGTATATCTGTTTCTTTTTTCTTCTAATGTTTGTTGTATTTTTGATTATTTTATAACACATGAAATTTCATAAGTATGTGTGTACATATACACACACACACACTCACAATTTCAATTTAGTATAAGTTGTATTAAATATTAATTTTGCTATTTATTTATTTAATTAAATAATANTGTACATGACGATAGCAATTATGACTCAATTCCGTCTTCAGTCCCTCAGAACTAGACCCATTTCTTCATGGCCATGAAAATAGGATCTTGGTGACACGACGTCCCCTCTCGTCTTCATGATAGCCCTGAAGATGGCTGACAATGTAAGCCGAAACATTGGTAGACAATTTAAAAAACACACATTTTTTAAATAAGTATTTTGCTATAGTAAGTTTATCCATGAATGTTCTGTCATTTATTCACCAGGAACTACAAGGAAAAAAAAAGTAAAACTATAGCAATGATTTCCATCATATCTTCACTGCTAAATCTTTCAAACCAACGTCATGCAATGCACTGGCCAAGGAGACCTTCCTCTTGTTATTTAATAACATCACAAGTTGCTTTAGGGACTGTGAAATTTTTTCCCAGTAATGCCTTAAATAATTTTTAGTGCAAGGGAACAGAATAAAAAATCTAACTGTCCCAGCCAGGACTCGAACCTGGATCCCCTGCTATCCGGGCCGGTGCATTTACCANTTATGTTCATTTACAACACTATCCAGTTAAGGACAGAATGAACATAGAACAAATTTCTTCAACTTATTCAAACATTTTTAACATTCTAAAAACCATTAGCCCTCCTTCTCAATAAACCTGTCAAACATTTTTCCTAGTTCCAAAGTTACTTATTCCCAATAATACCCTTCCTTTTTTCCTTTGTCCCTTTATTGCCCCCTTTTGAAACAGGCCGCTTTCCCTTTGTACCTACCGCCTCTTACTTCCCCTCACCCTTCCACCACCCACGATATCTTTGGGTAATTTTTGAAAAATTATATTTTCCACTCAGTCATGGAAATGTGAACTTAGAGACAGGACATCCTCTCTCATCTTCATGATAGGCAGGTGTGGTCAAATTACTGTTTTAATTTATTTAATTATTTTTTAATAGGTAGTTGTCTGCATGTTTTTTTTAATTCTCTTACATAGCTTTCTACATTCATACTTTTGATATCACATTCCATTATGTTAATACTATATTATAATATTGTCAATTATTATAGTATTCTCGTGACATTGTATTTCTACAGCCCTGAAGATGGCTTACAATGTAAGCCGAAACGTTGGCAGATAATCTTTTAAAAAAATACACTATTTTATACTTTGATCGAACCCCAACTAATATCATCTAAGAACATAAATATAAATTTTAGTTACTACCATAATTGATGACCAGGTAGGTAGAATTGGAGTAAATATTAAAAAAAAAAAAAAAAATAGTTGAGATCAATCTCAAAAGCTAATTGATTCCTTGAGAATTCGCTAAAAGTGTTACGTGCATACCTGTGATAAATTTTAATCTAACATGAAGGATAGGCTGCATATAAGAAATAAATATCAACAGACATAATAAAAAAATTTAAACAGTGATTTTTCAAATAGATATTTTCCTGATTTCCTAATATTTGATCAATATTAACTTTTCTTAATAATTATCAAATTCAACTTTGGAGGGTCAACCGGTCTACTATAATTTGTTGTTTTTCATTTATATTTTATACAATTTTTAGTTTTTCATATCATTTTATACAATTTGTGATGCTTCATGTTCATTTTAATTTCATAAGTACTTAATTTCCATTAAAGAACTAAGCATTTTGATAATTTTTAGTGCAAGGGAACAGAATAAAAAATCTAACTGTCCCAGCCAGGACTTGAACCTGGATCTCCTGCTATCCGGGCCGGTACATTAACCATTATTCTGTTCCCTTGCACTAAAAATTATCTAAATTTACGTGGGATTAAAGACCACAAAATAAATAATATTTATAATGCCTTAAAATTACCAGAATTTCATGGGACCAATCATGGCGAAATCTGAAAACCCATAAGCAATAGATTGATAGAGGTCTAAACTACTTTTCCGGTTGCCGCAAGGAAGTAATTTTTTAAAAAACCTATGTTTTGCTATTTTAGGAATTTTGAAGGGGTATTTATTACAAATTTGTTCCAAATGGATGGTCCATAAATTCTGAACTATACTGCGTACAACTGTAATGATTGTGCGTGAAGTTATATGAGCGTTATCCTGCTTTGAACAACCAAACAGCATTCCAACAAGATAATACTCATCCTCAGACTTCTCATCAAGCCAAAAAAAAAGTTTAAAAAACTTATTGGTTTCAAACTTCAGCCTCATCTACCATTTAGTACAGATCTCACACCATCGGATTACTACTTGTTTCAATCCATGGCCCATTTTCTTTAAGGGAAAATTTTTATAATTTTGGGAAAATTGAAATTGTGGTAAAGAGTTCTTTGACAGCCATTCCAGGTGGGTATCAGCATGGGATCGAGCAATTGACTAGCAGATGGCTGATGACGATTTATATAAAAATGGACTCAATTTGTGCAAATTGCTCAAAGCAAGATCACATAGGCTCTCCCTACATTTGCATTACTCACTCATATCAGTGTAAATTTTAATAATTATCATAATAAAACTATTATTACCAAACAGTAATAATAGTAATTGTCTGCTCCCCCATCCCCACAGAACGCATCGACTGTTAATAAATCATTGAAAGCAAATTACTAATGATTCAGTAGAGAGTTATTTTGCTTTATATTATAGTTAATAAAAGCTAAATCAGGTTATATAAATTAGCACCTTTGAGGAATTTGATTAGTTGGTCTATCATATCTGGATTGTTCACTAATATATTTTATAAGCTTAAATGTAGAGCGTAGCTTAGTCTTTTATCATCATAATTCATGCATTAGTTGAGATGTGTTTCACAGAAAGAAGTACCAAGCAAATCAGGCAAACTGGAGATTTCTTCTCCTTTAGTTGATAATGGGTCATGTCCTATTCTCAGTCGAGTGAAGATGACCTCTTCGCATCTATTGTTCCTGACAGAGGAATTCTATTAAATTCACAGTGTATATGAGAGCATGAAGTTTGTTTCCTGTAACATTGGTCCTTTTTTTTTTTATCCCACTTATTTATAATTGTTTTCATTATCAATCATATCATTTCTAGTGGTGTTATGGAACTACAGATATAGCCATATCGCATATGTACTTTAGCTTCAACATCTGCCTTTTCATTTACACTTTACTCACAATGGCTAAGCACCCATAGAAATAAAACTTGTATCCCTTCCCGTTGTAAATTTTTAATGTTATACATAATATTCTTTAGGATTGGATGATGGCTGAATAGGTTTTTAAAATTGAGAATAGATGATAACAATTCAGTACAGATTAGTAGATTGTCTTGTGGAAATAGTTTGTTTAGTGCTTTAACTATTGCTGTAAGCTCCGCTGAGTTTATACTGGCCATTGTATGAAGTGCAAACAGGTATACTCCTGTGCTGCTCACAATCATTGCATCAGTTTTATCATATATACAACTGTACAGTATTGCATGTTTTGTAGAACATTATAAAACTCTGAAGAATACTATAGGAGGAGTATCAGATTTTTTTTTGGTGAGGTTAAAGTTATCAGGGGCTAACTAGCATCCAAGGTTCTATTATTGAATCTTGAAAAAGCAGTGGAGTGTAGAGTTGGAGGTTAAGTTCATGAAGCATATAATTGTTTTTACTGAAGAACTAGGATCTTTGTTGTATATGTGTGAGAAGTGATTGAAGAATGGAGTTTGTATGAAATATGGTATGGTTTGGCAGATATTTTGATATAATATTTAAGAGACAATACTATTCTCCTCAGCTCAAGTGGCATTTCTCCGCTTTCAATTTTAAAGCTATCTATGAGGCTCGATCTGAATGCACCTGGGTGGGTAGCCATAAACCCATTTAATAGCTTACCTTTTTTATGGATTGGCATGACAATAGTTATTTGCCAGTTTGATGGAAAGTTTGTGAAGAATAGATATGATTTAAAAAAATCTTTATTTTATCTGATTATTTATTGAAAAAAAATTTAATCACAGGTATACATATGGAATATAAACCAGGAGCAGTGTATTTTCTACCTCTGAAGGCATGGTTAAATTCCTGGGGAGTAAAAGGAATGTTAAGCATAGGAGAAGGATAGTCAAAGAAAAGCAATGCGGTTGATTCCTTATTAATTTTGATAGGTAGAAAAGCTTCAGGGTAATTAGCTATAGCAAAAATATTGCTATAATGTCTGCCAAAAAGTTTACTACATCATTATGATTGGTTATAATTCTACCCTCAATACTTATAGACGTAATTGGAGGTGTATATCTTTTTCCCGATATTTTTTTCAATTTTCCTATACATCTTTCATATGTGTATGGTGTGACATTTGGGAAAAATTAACTTTACCTTGGTTATAGGCCTGAATTAGATTAGCAGTTCTAAGAATTTTCAATCTATTTTTACTTGCTTTTTGACATTCTCTTTTCCACCAAGGAACAGGAACTTTAAGAAGATTTTCGATTATTCGTTCATGGTGGTTTATCAAATCACTACCTCAGATTTGGGTTGTGAGAATTAAAATCTCCCCTGAGTAAAAATGGAGATGCAATTGTAAAATTAAGTTCTGTATTTGTTTTATTGTAAATGGAGTACTGGGAGGAAGGTAAAGAGAAGAAATGGTGAGTGGGGGATGTAAGTAGGCAGTAACCGCTACAGCTTGCAAATTGGTTTCGAGGGTTACATTTGGTTATGCAACATCCAGGTGTATCATCACGCATATTCTGCGACGCACTACTTGACAATAAGTATTATCTTTTCAAAAATTATTACTATCTGTCAACGTTTCATCTTACATTTTAAGCTATCTTCAAGGCTGTAGAAATACAATGTCATGAGAATACAATTATAATTGACAATATTATAATATAGAATTACCATAATGTAATGTGATATCAAAAGTATGAATGTAGAAAGCTATGTAAGAGAATTTAAAAACATGCAGACAACAACCTATTAAAAAAATAATTAAATAAATTAAAACAGTAATTGACCAAACCTGCCTATCATGAAGATGAGAGAGGACGTCCTGTCCCTAAGTTCACATTTCAATGAGGAAAATAAAATAAATAATAAATATCTCAGAAAAACATTCCCTAACCTTAAGCTTTATTTTTCCACCAACAACCAACTAAAATCTATTTACAGCATCCTCAGAGACCCCATCCCTCTTCCTAACAAAACTAATTTCGTCTACAAAATTCCCTGTTCCACACCTAATTGCCATGGTTCTTATATTGGACAAACAAAAAACCCTATTTCCCATAGAATCAATAACCATAAAAATTATATAAAGATAAACTAAAAAAAACTGCCCTCACTAAACATGTTTTTCATGGAGATCACACAATTGACTTCGAGGGCAAAACCATTCTTTCCACTGAACCCTATGAACACAAACACCTTTTATCTGAAACTGTTCACATTAACTTACAACACTATCCAGTTAACAACAGACCAGACATAGAATAAATATCTTCAATATCTTCAACTTATTCAAACATTTTCAACATTCTAAAAACCGTAAAGTTTTTTCCGGGTTGGACCGTGTAAAGTTTTTGATGGTTGCCGAGCTTTCGCACATCTTGTGATGGCTTCTTCAGGGCTGAATAGAGAATGAGAGCTGTCTTCAAATCCAGGGGTATTTATACCCGGCGCTGTCCGGTCCTTGGGCGAAGCCTGTCTTCCCATTGGTTCTATTCAGCCCTGAAGAAGCCATCACAAGATGTGCGAAAGCTCGGCAACCATCAAAAACTTTACACAGTCCAACCCGGAAAAAACTTTACATACATCTGATGACTGTGGAAGCCTACGTGAACATTCTAAAAACCGTTAGCCCTCCTTCTCAATAAACCTGTCAAACATTTTTCCCAGTTCCTAAGTTACTTATTCCAAATAATACCCTTTCTTTTTTCTTTTTCCTTTTATTGCCCTCTTTTGAAACAGGCCGCTCTCCTTTTGTACCTTCTGCCCCTTTCCTCCCCCCCCCACCCTTCCACCACCCATGGTGTCTGTGGGTAATTTTTGAAAAATTATATTTTCTTCTCGTCATGGAAATGTGAACTTAGTGTGGATGTCCTCTCTTGTCTTCATGATAGGCAGGTTTGGTCAATTACTGTTTTAATTTATTTAATTAATTTTTAATAGGTTGTTGTCTGCCTGTTTTTAAATTCTCTTACATAGTTTTCTACATTCATACTTTTGATATCACATTACATTATGGTAATTCTGTATTATAATATTGTCAATTATAATTGTATTCTCATGACATTGTATTTCTACAGCCCTGAAGATGGCTTACAATGTAAGCCGAAATATTCACAGATAATCTTTTTTAAAAAAAAATACATTTTTTTTAAATTTGTATTTTATTTTTGGATCTACTTTGACCGAACCCCAACTAAAATCATCTAATAATAATATCTACGGTAAAAAAAACTCTCCTTTTGTACATTTGTTTTATTTCAACAACATTTTTTGAATGAAACTCAGACAAAATTTTACTTGTTGAAACATACAGTAAGTCAGTTGAATAGCCTTTACCACTGTATAAATAATGATGTGATTCAGCTTTTACTGAGATTTTATAAAATTATTTTAAATTAAGTAATTTTGATGATTGAGTAACATTATGACATTCAATTAAAATGCTTCCATATCTAAATTTTTATATTGACTACTTCACCATGATAACCCTAATTATAATAAAAGGTGGGGCGTTTTTAAGGTCTCCCACTCCTGATTTTGTAAAAGTGACAAATTATATTCTCTGTTCAACAGATTTATTGATATGCCCATGAATGACTTCCATATTTTTACATTCATTAATTCTTTGCTTTTTCCGCTTGAGGCTCGAAGAGCATCAAATGGGACTTTCCATTACAAATTTGTAAAGAGATACTCTTCCCAAGCAAACAAGAAGGTTAGGATAGTCAATATTATACTGAACAGTTCCTTAATATCTGTTAGAACTATTGGTTATCAATTAGTCTCTCTTGTTTTTTTTATTTATTTCCTTAAATTTTTTTCCCCCCAATTTCCTTATCCAGGTCAAAACTTAATTTAGGCAAATTAAAATGTTCTTGATCAAGCACAAAAGATCAACATACTACCTTTCAAATATTATATATTTCGGAGGTAAATTTGGTGACTGTCACGTTTTATGAAAAGAGGATTATCAGGAATTAGGTCTTAGTAGTTCAAGAATTAAAAAATAATTTGTAACCATAAAAGTTTTTTATTTTGGCCATGCCGAAAAAGAAATAAACAAAAAAATATATAAACACCTATATATGTCTTAATCTAACAAATAATAAGTAAATGAAAATATAAAACTGTGTTTAATCGACTAGATAAAAATTCATGAAAACTGGATACTGAACATATTGGAAAGAAAAAAAAGTCATTTATAATGTATGTAAAGTATACATGATGTATGTACTTTACATACATCTGATGACTGTGGAAGCCTACGTGAACGTCATTTATAATATTCTGAGAGTAACATACCAAATAGGGTGATGGGGAGAGAGAGAGAGACTTGTGCTCAACAGTGTCATTTACAAAATCCCCTGCGCCAATCAAAATTGTACCACTGCTTATATAGGACAAACAAAGAACCCTTTAAAAAAAATAATCAGCAACCATCAACATGACATTAAAAATAATAAAAAAACCACTACTGCTCTTTCAAAACGCTACTACTGACAAACATACTTTCGACTTTTACAAATTCACACCCAACCTTAAAAAACAACTTTTAGCTGAGACAATTCACATACATTTAGAATAAAACTTCATCAATGACAAAACAGACAAAGACTATATTTCTTCAACACACAGTCATATTTTTCACATCTTAAAACAAAAATCACCCCAAGACCCCACCTCATAGCAATTTATTTTTTATTTCCTTTCTCCCTTACAGTGATATTTCCACGAACCTCAAGTCATTTAATCCCTCTTATCCTTACCCCACTCCTACATCAGTTTCCTGTCCCCTTCTACAACTCTCAGATAAAATTCTTAGAAAACAGATCAGGTATGATGTAGACACTGTTGAGCACGTGTCTCTCTCTCTCTCTCTCTCTCCCCATCACCCTATTTGGTATGTTATTTTCAGAATATTATAATTTTTTTCCTCTCCAGTATGTTCAGTATCCAGTTTCCATGCATTTTATATAGTCGAATACACACAGTTTTATTTTTTATTTATTTATTCTTTGTTAGATTATGATATATAGACATGTTTCTATATTATTTTTATGTATTTCTTTTTCATATTCAGCCCTGATGCAGGCCTGAAATTCAGGCAGATAAGCTGGCCAAAATAAAAAATTTTTTGGTTAAAAATTATTTTTTAATTCTTCAATTACCAAGATTGGATTCCTGATAATCTTCTCTTCATAATATATGTTTTATTCACATCCCAACAAGCCAGCTCAAGTTGGGATGTGGACAAAATACATAGCATTTGGAAAGTTGTATGTTGATGTTTTGTGCTTGATCAAAAATCTGCCTGATAATTTATTTTTGATATAATTATTTTATTTTGCCTAAATTAGATGACCTGGGAAAGGACATTAAAAAAAAAAAATTATGACTGGACCAATTGGCAAACAAAGTTTCATTGTTTATATTTAATATATTTATTAATAGCATGTTCTAACAGATATTAAGGAACTGTTATGTATAAGTTATGTTATGTATGTATNAAAAAAAAATTATGACTGGACCAATTGGCAAACAAAGTTTCATTGTTTATATTTAATATATTTATTAATAGCATGTTCTAACAGATATTAAGGAACTGTTATGTATAAGATATATATCATAATATTTGGTTATTGTGGGACTGAAGATGGCTCAGAATGAGCCGAAACATATCTTATTAGTTTAATGTGAAGAATAAAAAATACATATTTTGTTGAGATTGAAGGTGGTCCCCTATTAAATAAGTAATCTACTTAGTGAATATTTGGTCTCAAATGAGAAAGATAGATAGATGTCCCCAAGTGATAGCTGTGTAACCAACTAAAATAGCAAATTATCTGTGGATCTGTGTTAATATAACTATATACAAACTCACTCTAAAGGTTTTTTCTCCATATAATAACACAGTCAATAATTATCTTAGACAAATAAATTATTTAACTTAGATTTAACAAAGATATCCCAATTACCTAGCTTGGCTAGCTGTCTATTTGGTCTGTTTGGTCAAGTGAATCAAGGGTGTCATTAGAGCTCGAATGGGTGAGGTCTGAGAGTTCATCAAGGTGCTTCTGCCTCTTCCGAACATTCCAGTGCAGGCACTCAGCAAGTGAGTCAAACCAGTCAGAGATCTGATCCTGGGAGCAAATGGAGGGCACTGGGTACACTGATGTTGTCACACTGAGACTGAAATTGAAAACATTTTTTAACCAAAGTTTCTAATAAATGAAAAAAATATTAATCATAATCTTTCATTTATTCATTAATTAATCATAATTTTTCTGAATTTTTTAAATATAATTTTATTAGTAATTACATTCTACATATTTTGTACATCTTGTAATGTGCTGGTTAATATTCACGATATAAAATTTCTGAAATTAATCACAATTTCATTTATACATATATAACACCTCCAGTAAATCATTAATTTCTTTAAGAAAAAGTAAGTAAAATTTTTACTATTAAATTTTAACAAACTTAGTTTTAATTATTTTGGCAATGTAATTTTTTTTAACAAGTGTCTAAGACTCCTTTAGTTGCATGCCAAATGAATACCAAATGATCTTTTCTCAACAAGTTTAAAACAAGTAGTAGAATTTTGATACAATTTAGAGAGCCCCAAATACACCAATTGAAACCAATATAGCAAAACATTTTTTTTAAAGAAGGGAATGTAAGATGGGAAAATGGAAAGTTTTTGACCGTAAAGATTATTACTACCTTAACCAAACCCCAACAAAAAAAGATCTACTTGTAGGATGGGAAGTTACATCAAATACAATTAATAGTATATCTTAATTTTATCTTCATATCATTTTCATGGAATGATCCATCTCAAAAGAAGAGAATGTTTTATAACTTGGAGGAAGGAGGTAACTATTCCCTAACTTCACTGAAATCTGTTTAGTAGTCTTAAAGTCAATGTGATTGAGACGATGAATGAAGGGGAATGAAGACAATAATGGACAAACTATTTTGTATATTTACTGAGACTTCCTCAACCTTGAATTAATGTTTTATAAGTTACATCTAGTTAGAGGAAATATAGTAGGTAGCAGTAATTAAAAAAAATGATTGCAACACAATAAAGAAGGCATGTCAATATATAAGGAATACAATTCATCAGCATTGTCTCTGAATAAGAACATGAATAAAATTTAACTAAAACTAACACTCATTTAACAAAGCAATAAATTTAAGCAGAAGTTAAAAACTTGGAAGACGAAAAAATTTTATGTAAAGAATCTTGTTTTGTTTACAGAAAAATAGTAAAAGATAAATAGTTTTATTTAATTCAATGAATATTTAGAAAAATATTTATTTACTAAAGGCATCAGTCAAAAGAGTAACAGTTTGTGCTGTGCATAGATTAGAGAAATGGCAATCAAATTATAGTAGAGAGGAGAGATTTCAGGTGAATAAAAATGTTTCATGGTTATAATGAACCATGTCATAAAGTCATAATATAATTAAGAGATTCTAAAACTCTTAATAATAAGAAACTCTTGAAGTACTAGGAGCACATATGGTCGGAGTCACAGTTGCATTAATGCTCCAACAACTATAATGCTTAAGGTGTCCCAGGAGAAGATGAAAGCATAGTCAATGCTGAAAGGTGACACTTTTAATTCTCATTTTAATTCATTTCAAACCATGCAGCAAATTGTGCCAGGTGATGGCCTTTTTCATTATTTGAATCATGCTTTGAACAAATACTAACATGAAAGGATTTAATAAAATATTTTCAATTTGTTCGATATATATATATCATTAAGAGATTTACTTATTCCCAATAATACCCTTTCTTTTTTTTTTTTTGTTCTTTTTATTGCCCCCATTTGAAATAGGCCGCTCTCCCTTTGAACCTTCCGCCTCTTACCTCCCCCCCCACCTTTTCACCAACCACGGTGTCCTTCTCAAAAATTATATTTTGCTCTCAGTCATGGAAATGTGAATTTAGAAACAGGACGTCCCCTCTCCTCTTCATGATAGATAGGTGTGGTTAATTACTGTTTTAATTTTTTCAATAGGTTGTTGTCTACATGTTTTAAATTCTCTTACATAGCTTTCTACATTCATACTTTTGATATCACATTACATTATGACAATTCTATATTATAATATTGTAAATTATTATTGTATTCTCATGACATTATATTTCTAAAGCCCTGAAGATGGCATACAATGTAAGCCGAAACGTTGGCAGATAATCTTTTAAAAAAATACACTATTTTATACTTTGATCGAACAGATTCATGTAAGCTGTTTTTATTAGATACCAACTACTGTTCAATACTATTTATTTTTCAAATTTTTCACAGGTAATGTCTTCTAACTCTCTTTTATCCCTCAAAGCATCATTAAGATATAATAAAATATGCTCTAGTGACATAAGAAATGGNTTAAATTTTTTTTTTTTGGATTTACCTTCACTGAACCCCAACAAAAATCATCTAATAATAATACCTACAGTCAAAAAACTCTCCATTTGTAAAATTATTAATTTTTTTTAGGGCCATTGTTCATGTGATTTCAAATTCTCTGTTCAGAGTTTATTTCAAAACAAGAAAAATGTTGAGCATTGTAATTATAATAAAGATTATTTTGGTATGCATTAGAACCCTGCACGTATGTAGATTTAAAAAAAATAGAATTGGAGTGGTGGATGATAGACATCAACAACAAGAAGTGGAAAATCAAACGGCTTCCAAATTCTCATGATAAGTAAAAACCTGATCCGCCATCCTTATTTAAAATATCATTTCTTTGAATTAGTTACAGAATCAGAGTTTCGTCACTTAGAGAATAAATAATATTTGAGTTTGCTACATCACCAATACTGTAAGCCCTTAAAACCTGTCAAATTGAAGTTTCCTAGTATATAAACGTCATTATTTGTATTATAGTAGCATACTGGGTCACTCGTCCAATAAAATTTTGATAATAAATTAAGGGGGAATTTGGAATACTTCATCTGCCAGATCAGAGAAGGAAGATAGTGACTTCACATAATCTAGAATATTTACAGTTTTGGGAAGCCTTTGTCTAAGTCAAAAGTCAAAATTTTTAAAATAGGCATCTCTTGGAATTAACATACTGTTTTCTGAGTGTTGCTGATCACTGATAGAGAGAGATGTAAGATTGTCTGATTGTGTGAGTCTTGAGTGGTGTGTTAAACTGAAAGTTCAGTCAAGTTAACTCAGTTTGAGCAAAACGACTGAATTTTGGCCCCCTTGAGTAAGAATCTGCCTCAGTTTGTAGTAACTTCATTAACTTATTACATATGTTTATATCACTAAGAAGTTGAGGAATTTTTTCATTGAGTTCACAATTTTTATTCTCAAGAACGGATATTTCTTCTCTTAATTCATTATCTAATTTGAACTGAAGATTAAAAGATTCATGTAAGCTGTTTTTATTAGATACCAACTACTGTTCAATACTATTTATTTTTCAAATTTTTCACAGGTAATGTCTTCTAACTCTCTTTTATCCCTCAAAGCATCATTAAGATATAATAAAATATGCTCTAGTGACATAAGAAATGGTCCTAAATCTTCGTTTTTAATTATACTACTAAAAGTCTTTGCTTTGTGACTCAAAAGCCATAGATAGTGAATCAAGCTATTATCAAGATTATTTTCCATATCAATATTTGGCGATTATTTTTGTATAAGATTAATCACTAATATTCCAATATAATTATTGATGATAGTAAGGTTAGGACAAATTGCATTTAGAAACACTTTAACCAGATGTTACTGAGATAAAACCAAATTGAAAATAGTTGCTGAAGTGGAGAGCAAAAGTATCAACTTATTAGGCTAAGAGCAGATGTTTCACAAAATATTGGTCACTAAAAAATAACAATATAAGAAGTAGGAGCACAACACAATTATCACTTATATATACATATATAGAAAATGAAACACTTGCTGCTGTGATAAGCAAAATTTTTATGGATCTCTCACCCTTCACCGGTGAGAACAAGAGAACTTCTCACTGACGAAGGGCGAGAGATCCCCGAAAATTTTGCTACATGTGATTTTTTCTTTTTTTGACTGCCCCACTCTCTATCTCACCTGTTCTTGATTGCTACTTATCGCAACCGTGTGTGTTTCATTTTCTATATATGTACATATAAGTGATAATTGTGTCGTGCTCCTACTTTTTATATTGTTATTTTTTAGTGACCAATATTTTGTGAAACATCTGCTCTTAGCCTAATAAGTTTATACTTATGCTCTCCAGTGCAGCAACTATTTTCAATTTGGTTTTATCTCAGTAACATCTGGTTAAAATGCTTCTAAATGCAATTTGTCCTGACCTTACTATTTACTTTTTTGCACTGCACTCTATCTCACCTGTTCTTGATTGTTATACACACACACACACACACACACACACACACACACACACATATATATATATATATACAATGACCTGCATTATTTAGTTGATATTAGGAGAATTGTATGTAATGTAAAGTTGTGTAAGAAAACAATATTGAAAATTATGCAATTTTCAAATTTGAGATTGACTGGCTTATAAATATAAAAACATAGTGCCTTTGCAGTGGATGTCATATTTCTAGAACAGAATGGATATTTGTGCTAGCTCACCATTACCACCATTTGAACACATCAGTTTTTTAAAGTAATTCAAAATAAATTATCAATTGTGGTTTAATTAACTGCCAACGTTTCGGCTTACATTATAAGCTATCTTCAGGGCTGTTGAAATACAATTTCATAAGAAAACCAAAAATTTAAATGATTTACATTACTATTACATAGAATTGCCATAACTAAAAGTAGTGTTATATCAATTGTTGTGGAAAAGAACAATAACAAATGTGAAGAAAAATTCACCACACCTACCTATCATGGAGGCTAAGGGGATGTCATTTCACCTAGATCACATGTTCATGACTGATGGTAGGTTTTGGAAGTTGGAAGAAATTTTTGTGATGGATACGTGGGTGGTGGAAGGGTGGGGTATGAGGCAGTAGGTACAAAGGGAGAGCAGTCTGCCTCAAAGGAGGCAATACCAGGAAAAAAAGTAAGAATTATTGGGGATAAGTAACCTAAGGAACTAGGAGTCAAGTTAGACAGGTTTATTTAGGAGGAGGACTAATGGTTGAATAAGTTGAAGAAATTGGTTGTATGTCAGTTCTGTCGTTAACTGGATTGTGTTGTAAGTTTAGTGAAGAGTTCCAGATAATAGAAATTTCTGTTCATAGGGTTCAGAGGAAAGAATTGTAATGTCAAAAATTTTTTAATCATTAAATTAAATTCTCTCTCTCTTTTATATCCTCCTCAGTGAAAATCAAGAAATCTGCCTAATTTAATCAAGCTCCAACAAGTCAAACTTTTATTAGTTTATTTATATAATTAAGAATCAAAACATTAGGCATGGGGTTTAAATGACATGAAAAGTTCTAATAGAATTTTCATTAACTATGATGGTGAGAAATTTGCTTAGTTTATACAGCTCCTGCATGAAAGATTTTTTATTCATATAAAGCTATTTTATATTTTTCAATTAGGAAGTATAAATATATATTATACTATTAATTCTACTATTATTTTTGTGTTTGCTCTTCACAAAAATAATAGTAGAATTAATTTTTTACTTAGTGATAGATCTCATATGTTTAAATATTTCTTATTCAGATGCTGATAGTTTGAAAGAAGAGCTGTACAGTGATAGAAAAGGGAAGAGAGGGAGGACTTAAACATTAAATATTCACTTTTGATAGCCTATTTAACAAATAAGGCTGATAACAAAACTTCAGATTACCATTATTGTAATATCAGCGAAAAATATCACTGTTCTTATGGAGGAAATACCTGTGATGGATAAGACACAAGAGGAGATGTGTGGAGAGTGTACAATTCTGTAAGAGCTGAATATAGAGAGTGCATAAAATAATCATAAGACCGATAAGATAAAACAGACTGTAGTTAAATTATTTTGACTGCATAGCTGCTTCCTTTGAAAAGCGGAAATTCAGTATTTATTAGGAAAACCATTAGACAGGAGGATGTCAGTAACACGTTTAATATTTTTGCTGTGGAATATCTTGTCAGAGAGTGTGAGTGATCTGTAGATGAGGTTTTTGGCCAAATTAATTTTTGCTGATGAGGGTGAGATGAGATGAAGTGGAGGAGACGACCTGAGTAAGTGTGCTCGGTATACCAGTCAGTGGAGATGGAGCCATTGGTGTTACAGATATTAAGGGTGTTTAAGAAGGGGAGTTGATAATCAGATTCCATTTCAATGGTAAATTTTAGACGATAGTGGTATGAGTTAAATACAGTAAGGATCTGGGGGATTTTTTCTGGATTGAGAATAAGAAAGAGGTCATCAACATATTTTTTAAGGAAGAAAATGTCGTTGTGAAAGGGGGGGAAGGATAGATTCTAGGAGGTCGTTAACGGTGATGTTTGAAATGTCAGGAGCAAGGTTATTTTCCATAGCCAGACCGTATCTCTGGTTGTAGTATTTACCTTGGTAAAGGAGATAGCCGGACGTAAAGCAAAGGGAAAGGGACTCAAGGTATGTCGACCGGGATATAAACTATATACACGTATGGTCTCGGATTGTATTCCAATCCAAGACAATTATGTTCATTTACAACACTATCCAGTTAAGGACAGAATGAACATAGAACAAATTTCTTCAACTTATTCAAACATTTTTAACATTCTAAAAACCATTAGCCCTCCTTCTCAATAAACCTGTCAAACATTTTTCCTAGTTCCAAAGTTACTTATTCCCAATAATACCCTTCCTTTTTTCCTTTGTCCCTTTATTGCCCCCTTTTGAAACAGGCCGCTTTCCCTTTGTACCTACCGCCTCTTACTTCCCCTCACCCTTCCACCACCCACGATATCTTTGGGTAATTTTTGAAAAATTATATTTTCCACTCAGTCATGGAAATGTGAACTTAGAGACAGGACATCCTCTCTCATCTTCATGATAGGCAGGTGTGGTCAAATTACTGTTTTAATTTATTTAATTATTTTTTAATAGGTAGTTGTCTGCATGTTTTTTTTAATTCTCTTACATAGCTTTCTACATTCATACTTTTGATATCACATTCCATTATGTTAATACTATATTATAATATTGTCAATTATTATAGTATTCTCGTGACATTGTATTTCTACAGCCCTGAAGATGGCTTACAATGTAAGCCGAAACGTTGGCAGATAATCTTTTAAAAAAATACACTATTTTATACTTTGATCGAACCCCAACTAATATCATCTAAGAACATAAATATAAATTTTAGTTACTACCATAATTGATGACCAGGTAGGTAGAATTGGAGTAAATATTAAAAAAAAAAAAAAAATAGTTGAGATCAATCTCAAAAGCTAATTGATTCCTTGAGAATTCGCTAAAAGTGTTACGTGCATACCTGTGATAAATTTTAATCTAACATGAAGGATAGGCTGCATATAAGAAATAAATATCAACAGACATAATAAAAAAATTTAAACAGTGATTTTTCAAATAGATATTTTCCTGATTTCCTAATATTTGATCAATATTAACTTTTCTTAATAATTATCAAATTCAACTTTGGAGGGTCAACCGGTCTACTATAATTTGTTGTTTTTCATTTATATTTTATACAATTTTTAGTTTTTCATATCATTTTATACAATTTGTGATGCTTCATGTTCATTTTAATTTCATAAGTACTTAATTTCCATTAAAGAACTAAGCATTTTGATAATTTTTAGTGCAAGGGAACAGAATAAAAAATCTAACTGTCCCAGCCAGGACTTGAACCTGGATCTCCTGCTATCCGGGCCGGTACATTAACCATTATTCTGTTCCCTTGCACTAAAAATTAGTAAAATTTATGTGGGATTAAATACCACAAAAAAATAATATTTATAAAATTAAAATTAAAAAAAAAAGTAAATAACGAGAGTCATTTAAACTAAACAGCTTGACAATGCCAGCTCCTCCAAGCATAAGACGTATTTGTCGGCCTCGGAGGTTGGACTTTCGACACTAGTGCGGGGAATTTAATAACTTATCAGACTAGTCCCAGTAACATAATTGGTAAATGCACCAGCCCGGATATCAGGAGATCCAGGTTCGACTCCTGGCTGGGACAGTTTGATTTTTTATTCTGTTCCCTTGCACTAAAAATTAGTAAAATTTATGTGGGATTAAATACCACAAAAAAATAATATTTATAAACATTTTGCTCTTCATTACATCTTGACAACTAGACGTAAATCTTACTTTCACATAAGCTCGATTTTATGAGCTATTTATTTTATGAGCTGCAAGCTCATAGCTATTAATTCAATAAATTTGTAATAAGAAGGAATGTAAGTTAACAGCAAAGTAACTTTATGACTCATTTTTTTCACACATCGGGTAGATACTTAGGCAGTAGACAACTCATGATTTTTCTGAATTTTTAACCATAATCTGACTACATATACATTCAGCAGCTGTTAGCTACAAATTCCTTCTAAAGGGCAACAAGGAAGAACTTTTTATTTAATAAACCCTAGGGTTTCTCTGTCTGTTGTGAAGAAAGTACTTAAGGTATTTTGA
Organism: Oncopeltus fasciatus; assembly: GCA_000696205.2. NCBI lineage: Eukaryota > Metazoa > Arthropoda > Insecta > Hemiptera > Lygaeidae > Oncopeltus > Oncopeltus fasciatus. The sequence continues at coordinate 32,580 of KZ808022.1, forward strand.
TCTTACAATGGAAAGGGAATTCATATTTCTGTGAATTATTCCTGGTTTTATATTATGGTCCTGATTTTATAGTTTTATGTATGTGTATTGTTTGTTTGGCTTGACTTTCTAGAGAAAAACATTTTTATACCATCATTAATAAAATCTAACCAGTATCGTCGGTTGAATAATAAGGATCTTTCCCTTAATTCAAGAATAAAAAAATACTTGTCCCAAACTTAATGAGACCATTAATGTATCCAGACGGGAATGACAATTTAGCTGAAGGAATCCATCTGAGCTTCACCCTGGGCAGTTTTATAAGTGTATAGGTGAGAGCATATATGCATATATATGAAATTTTGAGTCAGAATTATAAATTGAAGATCTGTAATTAGCTATAATTATTAACATTATGACCCCTTACTGCTTGTATAATATTCTATAATGACTTAAATCAGGTAACTCTTAAGATCGCTGATTTTGTCTTAAGAACTTAGATCTTTACTAAGATACAATTCAATAATTTAAAATAAAAATTGTACGAATAGACAGAAGAAAAACATAAATAATTTTTTTTTAACTTTAAAGGGTGAAAAACTGGGGTTCAACATGAAAAAGTATGCAAGATACATAAACATGCTGAAGAAATAAAGTTACTGTAGTAAATAAAGTTAATGTTTTTAGCAGGAATAATAAAAATGATAATTTAAAGAATAACAGAGAGACTGGAAAGGCAATGCTCACTTCATTTTAATTTAGCTTGCTAAATAAAGGTAAGAAGTCCATAGATTGTCCTAATTGTTTGGGCCAATGTGGTACACAATAGTGTATGGAACAGTGGATAGAATAGAAATAGACAGGCAGACAATAGAGCATGAGTGTATGTGAGAGAGAGAGAGAGAGAGAGAGAGAGAGAGAGAGAGAGAGAGAGAGAGAGAAAATGAACATTATAAACAGTTTAAGTTTCACAACACAATAAGAAAGAAAACGGACGAAAAACTGATACAAAAGATAAAGGGAATGAGAAAGAAAATGTGACANAATAGACAGGCAGACAATAGAGCATGAGTGTATGAGAGAGAGAGAGAGAGAGAGAGAGAGAGAGAGAGAGAAAGAGAGAGACAGAGAAGATGAACATTATAAACAGTTTAAGTTTCACAACACAATAAGAAAGAAAACGGACGAAAAACTGATACAAAAGATAAAGGGAATGAGAAAGAAAATGTGACATGATTGGGCAATTAAAGAAATAAAATACATCAATGTACGAAAAAAATAAAGGAGAAAATAGATAAATAAAAAGAAATAATAGTAAAAAAAAATGAAAATTCATGATAAATAAAAATACAAGAGATAAAGGGAATGAGAGAGAAAACATAACATGATTTGGAAATTTTAAAAAATGGACAAAAGAAAAAAAATAAACAACTAGGACTCTCCTTAGAGTAACTCTTTCAGCAGTCAGCAATACAATTATTTTGAATTTCTTAAAAATTATAGAACTGAGACTAGAAATCTGACCTATCTCCAATTTTGAGCTCCTCCTGATTCCGTCCATCAAAACTGACCCATGCAGTGTTTCGGGCTCCAGAGTTCAGCATAACCTGTAAACATTGCCATCCAGTCCCGTCAGTTACTTAACTCGAAGAATTCAACTCACACAATGAGAAAATTATATATTTTTATAAGTCTTAGAAATGGAGAAAAAAAAAAAAACTTTTTAATAATGAAGAACTAAGGCTTTATATAATCCGAAATTCAAGTTTATTCAAAATAATTTTTTTCTAATAAGGAAAATATTAACCCTTGCTCAGTCACATTCTAGGTTTGATGTTCTATGACTGCTGACTACTTTGCACATGTCCTTCATGCACAAAATTAGTATTCAAGATCTTTTTTCACTTGTATCCTTTTAGTCTCACTTGACAATTTGCCTACCTATAAAACATAAAAACATATTTGAGGGAAAAAAATAGAAATTAATTCAGATAGGAAGCCCAACTATACCCAAAACTTGATTTCGTAATCTCAACTATCGAGTTAATATGGAATAAAAGGCGTACCTATTACTGTTAGTACGTAGCCTTTTTCTAGGTTAAATTATTAAGCCCTCATTTACTTATAAAGGACTATTTTCTTTCTGTTTATAGGAATCAACAAATCTCCAACAATATAGGGCCTGTAATGAATTTCAGTGCAAGTTTTATAAAGTGGCTGCCTGTTGGGTTATGAGAATCCGTTATTCTGGCTAAATTCAAACTTATAGAAAATTGTTTGAGTCAGCCCCTAAAGAGTGTTTTATTAATTTCCCAAAATTATCAGTGTTTGGTTACAGTGTAGGCTTTTGAAGAATTTGAATAAATAAGCCCATTCAACCAGAACAGTAACTAATGCATATTAAACATATTAAATATTATACAAGTTGAATATTAAGAAAACCCATTTTTAAGTTATAAAAAATACATTAAAATAAGTTAAACTTGTTTCTCAGTTATGCTGATTGGTAAAGGTTGCTATCTTATGGAGGAAATAAAAGGTCACCACCTCCCTCTATTGACTATAAAACCGATAGATGGAAGAGGTTGTGACCACATTTTTCACATCAAGATTAAAGAGAAAAATTAAAAAAAATAAAATTAAAACTATTCAGATATAGTTCACTGTCTGAACTGTTTCTTCCTTTAAAGTTTTTCATGGGCTAATAATGGTATTATTTTAATTGTACATTATTTAATGTAATTTATGAAATCACTATCTTATTTTTTTCTATTTAAATGAAGGAAATAATGAATGGAAATCATAAATAAAAATAAAAAGCTAAAAATAAAACAAATACATTAACCAAGAATAAGACTACACATAATTTAGAATACTTTTGAAATAAATAATATTATTATTACAAAAAGCAAAAACAGTTTTGTATGCATCAGAAAGATGAAAACAGCACATATGACACAAAAATATGAATTATTATTAATTTCCTTATAAAAAATATCAAGCAGACAAAGAGATGGCAAAAGACCACAAAAGAACATGCCGTGCAAGGATCACCACTGACTAGACTAAACAACACATAAATATAGCAATAAATGTAAGTAATTGCAGCATTGCACAGTTATGAGAATATGTGAATTAGTAAGTTATTTAATAATTAGCCACAATAATAACTATTTATCATAGCTTAGTCTAAATAATGTATATTAAAAAAAATCATGCAATTAGAAATAGTATAACTATCATTATAAAATGAAAATCTCAGGTTGAAACCAGTAAGGTCAAGGACATTATCTATTTATTTAGAACTGGTTTTAATACACAGAATACGTTCATGAAAGCACACTTTTAAAGTCGGAATAGTAACACCACCAATTTTTTTTTTTTTTTATATCAGAAATATTAATGGACTAATTGTCTTGTGAAAAATAGCTTTGTGATTTATGACTAATATTAAAGACAATTTAATATACATGATCCTGATAGGTGCTTAACATTTTTATCCAAATGTTATACACAGTACTGAATGAATCTCTGAATATTAAATGTGTTTGATGGATGATAAGATTTAATTGCGATTCCCGGATCCCAGAATAAATCTCAGAAATATATGTATAATTTTTTTATCCCTCTTAGTCATAATTTTATAGGCATTTGGCAACTTCACTGCACTACTTTATTATTAGAATAAAACAGAAATATATATATATTTTTCTAAAATCACCAGATTAAAATAATTCCAAAATTTATATATTAATTCAATTTTTGCCAATTTTTTACTATTACTACTTATTGAGTGGATTTAATTTGTTTGAGTTATATTCACTAAACTGCTTCAGTATTATCTTCAAATGTAAACAAAAATTGAATGAATTTCATTTCATCACAGACTTAGAAAGAAAAAAAATGGATTATAAAATTTTTAATACTTACACACCACACTGCACAAGCATGATGTGAAAATGGCTTAGCCAATTGATATGAACAAAAAACAAATAATTTTTTTTTTTTTCCAGAATGCCAGGAAAACAAATATTTTCATAATCAATGTTAGTATAAGACAAACAGTCAAGTTAGTATTCCTTCGATGTTTTCAGTTTAGATTTAAGATAGAGTCACTCAGGAGCTGCATAATCCAAGTAGGTTTCCTACATTTTATTCAATATGGATATAACTATAAGTAAATGAGGAAATTTAATTTACAAGCCAGAGAGAACAATGAGAGTAAAAGTTTGCTGGGAATGAAGAGTGGAGGAAGAACTCACCTAATATAGTTATGTTTATAAATTTCTTCTTAAACAAGCATATGTTGTAAAAATTTTGATCAGTAAGAACTTGTGAAAAAAAAAAGAAAAAAAAAAGAGTATAGCATAAAATCATTCAGGAACATAATAAACTCAGTAAGCTTTCCATGTTTCATTAAGGATGGTTATAAGGAAAAGAATTAAAATTTGATAGGGGAGAGACTATAAGGAGGGAAACACTCAACTTTCGTAGTTTCATTATTAAGTGTCTTTTTCAACAAGTGCTTATTACTTAACAGAAAATAAACTTCAGAAATATATATTTTTTACTAGTATGATGTCTAAAATTTTGCCTTAACCGTAGTATGTCAGTATTTATAAGCAATTTTTGTCTGTAAAAAAAAAAAAAATCATTCTTTTTTTGGGAAAAAAATTAGAAAATACTATTACTTTAAAGAAAGAAGAAAGCTTAAATACCAAATTTGATATTATTCCTTAATATTAAAAAAATAAAAATAAAATTTGAATGCTTGAGAAAGAAGAGCACTCAATATATTCTTCTTCATTACAGTGAGCAAAACTAACTTTAAGAAAGGGGAGAAACATACCTCTTGATTAGTCTTTATCCATTTCTAAAAATAATTTATAAAACTATTCTGAGACTTATAACTACAATTAAAATATAATGATTTTAATTGAGGAATTTAATCCCATGTTAAATTTTATACAAGAAATGAGAGGGAGTTAGAATTTAAAAAATCTTACTACCTCAGTCGGGACTCGAACCCAGGTCTTCTGCTTTCTGGGCAAGTCCCGGCTAAGGTAGTAAGATTTTTTATTCTAACTCCCTCTCATTTCTTGTATATAACTAATATAATTCATAGTTTTAATGATAATATAACATAACTGATATTTTCATTTTTATTATTTTGTCTAACGTTATAAATAATTTGTTAAATATTATTATACCATGAAGATTGTCAGGACTTCAGTTTTGATAGTTGAAGAATTAAAAAACTAATTTGCCAACAGACGAGCCACAACCACAACCTCATCCGCCACCCAGGAAAGAGCGACCCGCTATGCCCAACGTCCCGACTCCGCCCATATCAAATGATCTGCACTCCTTATTTCTCACTTTCTTCTCACAATTTAACTCCCTTATTACACCACTCATATACCTACTGACCAACCTGGTCACCAAAATGACCCTACCAACTCCCACAACATGATTTCCCAATCCAAGAATTCCTTTGCTATCCTCCTATGGAACGCTAATGGCATTCGAACACACACTGACGAACTCAAACTAGTACTCGATAACAGAAACGTAGACGTAGTATTACTGACAGAAACACGACTAACTAAACGAAATAATCTAAAAATTGCTGGTTACCACACTTATAGGACAGACCATCCTGACAGACGAGCTAATGGTGGAACTGCACTCCTTATCAAAAAATCGTATACCCATCATATTTTACCCTCCACTTCCACAGAGTCCCTTCAAAAAACATCAGTCTCTATTTCCACACCCTTTCATCCTATCACACTTTCAGCAGTGTATTGCCCTCCAAATAAACCAATCACTAAACCAGAATTTTCCACTTTCCTCAAAGACCTGGGTCCCCATTTCCTTGCCGGTGGAGACTATAATGCGAAACACTTGCAATTGGGATCGAGAACGACCAACTCCCATGGCCGTGCTCTGTATAATGCGATATCATCCCAAAACCTAAGCACAATTAGTTCTTCCTCTCCTACTTATTGGTCCTCTGACATGAACTGCCTTCCTGATATCCTAGACTTCTTCATTTGCAAAAATCTTTCTCCTCTTCATCATTCCACTTCGAACTTAAACGAGGTCTCCTCTGACCACAACCCAGTTTTCCTATCGTTATCTGTGATTCCTATTCCAAAACAATTACCACCCCCCATAATTAATGGTCCAGTCAACTGGGCCTTGTTTAGAACTCACATAGAAGAGTCACTTGACCTCAGATGATTTAGATGAAGCTGTACATTCCTTTGCCACAAATGTTCAGCAATCCATGTATATGGCTAATCTCAAACCAAAATTTACCAAATACTCTTCAGAGTCCCAAAAACCACTCCCAGATTTGCTTAAAAAGCTCATCATAGCAAAACCCTGCTCAAGAGCATTGTTCCAAAAATACAGACACCCCTCAGACCATAAAGATTTTCATCATCTTACCAGGCTCGTAAAACAAAAATTAGATGTTTTATGAAATGAGGCCTTTAATACCTATCTGTCTACCCTCTCAGCAAGAGACAAATCCCTTTGGATTGCTACTCAAAGAATCCTTAAGACCATGAAGCTTCTACACCCTTGCGTCGAGGAGATGGTTCCTGGGCCTCTTCTGACAAAGACAAGGCCAAAATGTTTGCCCAACATCTCAAGCAAACATTTACTCCTCATTCAGATTCCTTAGACCTGTCCAATGCCGCAGAGACTGAGGAGTTTCTGGACATAACATTACCTATGTCCTTGCCACTCAAGGCAGTAACACCTTCCGAGGTCAAGTACATAATCTCTCATCTGCCTAAGGGCAAATCACCTGGATATGATTTAATCACCAGCCAAATTCTCCTAAATCTTCCCAAAAAGGCAATTGTATTCTTGACCTACATTTATAATTGCATATTCAGAACTACCACTTCCCTTTCCTCTGGAAATATTCTGATATAATACTATTTCCCAAACCTGGAAAATCAACACACAACCCCTCATCCTATCATCCTATAAGTCTCCTTCCTACATTTTCAAAGGATTTCGAAAAAATACTATTAAAACAAATGATGCATTTCATAGAACTCTTCAATATCCTCCCAAATCATCAGTTAAGCTTCAGAAGTAAACATTCTACTGTCCAGCAAGTGTTTGGCATCAGAGACTACATTTCTTCTTCCCTTGAGTGCAAAGAGTACTGCCCAGGAGCTTTTTTGGATGTTTCCCAAGCATTTGATAGAGTCTAGCACAGTGGTTTAAACTGAAATCCATATTTCCTAGTAACACTTACCTTATCCTTAAGTCTTACTTATCCAACCGTTTCTTTAAGGTTCGGCAAGGATTATATTACTCCGGTTTCTACCAAGTGGAAGCGGGAGTTCCTCAAGGTAATGTGCTTGGAGCTATCCTATTTATCCTGTACACTGCTGACATCCCTACCCATCCAAGTACCCTCTTAGCTCTATTTGCGGATGACAAAGCTATCCTTTCCTCCCATCCCAATCATAAAACTGTTTCTAAAAACCTACAAGATCACCTCAAAAAAATCAAACAATGGTGTGGAAAATGGAGAATAAAAATCAATGAAGAAAAATGCGTTCAAGTTAATTTCCAACTGCGGAAGAAAGTCTTCCCTGAAATTGTGAAATTTAAGAATATTCCTTTACCACAATCAAATTCCGATCGCTACCTTGGGTTCCATCTTGACTCACGACTTACATGGGAAGAACATACTACAATTAAAAGACAAGAACTCAATCGGCGATACGGAATTTTATACAGACTCTTGAATAGGAAATCCAATCTTACGACTGAAAACAAACTGACACTCTACAAAACCTTATTACGACCAATCTGGACTTACGAAGTAGAAATCTGGGGTACCGCCAAGCCTTCGAACATCCAAAGAATCCAGTCCTTACTATCCAAAACCCTGAGAATAATTGCAAATGCTCCCTATTACGTATCCAATTCTTCCCTTCACCACGATCTTAATATTCCTTTGGTTCAAGAACTCATTTCTTCCCGCTTCATCTTTTTCCACAGTAAACTGCCATAACATCCTAATCCACTAGCACAGACCTTGTCTTCCAACTCCAACCCCAACAACCCTCCCTGTCAACTCAAACGAAGATGTACCTGTGACCTCCTGTGGACATAGCCTGTAAATAATTTGAGAGTGGTGTCTTTGGTCACCTTCTCCCCCCATGTGATTGACATTGAATGTCATTTTTTTAATTTCATTTTAATCAAATTACAAAATGTTTTTTTTTATTTAACAGAATGTAATAAAAAAAAATAAAAAAATTGCCAACTTTACCGCCTAAATAGAAACACAAATAAATAATTATTAGGTTTTTTTTTGGTTGAGGTTTGGTCAAGGTAGATCCAAAAAAAATACAAATTTTAAAAAATACGTATTTTTAAATTATCTGCCATCATTTCGCCTTACATCATAAGTCATCTTTAGGGCTGTCATGAAGGCGAGAGGGGACGTTGTGTCACCAAAATCCCATTTTCATGACTACGTCATGTCAGTCATGAAAATGGGATCTTGGTGAGACAACGTCCCCTCTCGCCTTCATGATAGCCCTGAAGATGACTTACAATGTAAGCCAAAATGATGGCAGATAATTTAAAAATACGCATTTTTTTAAATTTGTATTTTTTTTTTTGGATCTACCTTGACCAAATCACAACAAAAAACATCTATTAATTGGTAATTTNATATATGGTCAAAAAATCTCTCCATATAAATAAATAATATGTTTTAATATTATTTTGTATGTCCCCTTTTCATATTCAGCCCTGAAGAAGGCTAGAAATATTCAGACCAAAACTTCAGCTAAGATAAATCCTTTTTTGATTACAAATTAGTTTTTAATTCTTCAACTACTAAGACGAATTTCTGACAATTCTTTCTTTATAAAACTTGACGGTCAATAATTTACCTCCAAATGTATTATTGTAGGTATAATAATATATTTGGAAATAAAGATTTGTGAAGGTTCACATTTTGCTATCTGAAGTAAAGGAAAACCAATATTTGATTTATAGGTGAAAAGCAAATGCCAATTATTTACAATTTTTTATTTATATAGGCTTAGCACTTTTGGAACCAAATGTTTCACTATCAAAGCCCAGGCACATAATAGAGAGAGGTCCTTTCCAATAGGGTCCTCAACCCTGCCTTGGAATGGACCTCTCTATTTCATGCCTGGGCTTTGAAGTGAACCTTCGGTTTTGAAAGCGTTCAGCCTTTATAAATTAAAAAGGGAGAAGAATTGGGAATAGTTTTTTACCTTTCAGCACTTACTATAATGATTTAAAGATAAGAAATACTACTTAATTATATAATAAGTATCAGCTCTGATGGTGGAAGATTCCAAAAACTGCTAAGCCGAACAAAGATAAAACACTGTGACACGCACACACACACACACACCTTTGTGTGTGTGTGTGTGTGTGTGTGTGTGTGTGTGTGTGTGTGTGTGTGTGTGTGTGTGTGTAAGTGTAGTGTGTGTGTGTAAAAATTTTGATTATTACGTTCTTTATTTGGCTTATCTTAAATAGGATTGATAGAGATCTGAAGAAATTTATAACTAAAATATGAAAAAAAAAGAATAATTAATAGCAGAAAATTGGTTTTATCTGAAGAAAATAACTATTTTTAGCTCTTAAAGAACATAATATAGGGAGCATTGAATAAATCAATAGCAAAAACAAAAGCGATTAAAAACAAAACAAAATAAGCTCTTTTAATGAGATAAAAAAGAAGGAAACAGATTACTACTCAATATCATGTAATGGGACAAATAAGGCAACTATTACCTTTATTTGACAGGAATATATAAGAAATTTTTGTTTTAATTTTATTTAATTTAAGTCTTACTTATCCAACCGTTTCTTTAAGGTTCGGCAAGGATTATATTACTCCGGTTTCTACCAAGTGGAAGCGGGAGTTCCTCAAGGTAATGTGCTTGGAGCTATCCTATTTATCCTGTACACTGCTGACATCCCTACCCATCCAAGTACCCTCTTAGCTCTATTTGCGGATGACAAAGCTATCCTTTCCTCCCATCCCAATCATAAAACTGTTTCTAAAAACCTACAAGATCACCTCAAAAAAATCAAACAATGGTGTGGAAAATGGAGAATAAAAATCAATGAAGAAAAATGCGTTCAAGTTAATTTCCAACTGCGGAAGAAAGTCTTCCCTGAAATTGTGAAATTTAANAGTAAAAAGAGCGAAAACCAATTTCCGACTTGCGGCGACCAAGCCTGCAAGAATTATTTATGAATATTTCTGGAGTCCGTCTACAAGAACAAAATATAATTTATAATTCTGATTTAGTTTATTTTAACTAACTGGAGTAATTAATGTTGAATAAAGTAACTTTAGAAGAGGCTGATGGTGGTGCGTCAGAAGCAGTATCTGTGTACGTTCGCCATCTTCTCAGCTGAGAACAGTGTCTGAGGTAACAGCTTTAGCGAATTCCCTTATAGAAAATCAACATGAGACAACCTAAGTCACAGCCGATTTCAATTTCAAGGGAGATAAAATTTCACATCACTAAACTATGCATGCGGTTGTGTGTACTCTAGTGCATATGTAAATGGTACCCCTGCAAAGCCGAATGCAATTGAAATGCAGCTAGTGGTCAATTCCCGTCTCAGCAGTAAAGTGCAGTGTACTGGAGTCTGGTTTCACTAATCCTGCTTTCCATGTAAACACTCCACCAGGTATTTAGTATCCAAAGTGAGCCATGAGCGAATATTATCAAAATATTATCAAAAATACTACCAAAATCTACTTTTTTTTTTTTAATGGCGTGCTAACCTTTGGTCATTAACGCCAGGGAGATATTTATGTATATTTAATAGTTTTAAGCACATTAAATATACATATATCAGTAATTTATTGAATATCTAAGCTGTGTAAAAAAAAAGTAGGCTAAGAATACAGACAAAGACTAGTGTAAATATAACTTAAACTAACATTGCAGCCCTAAACCCCACCAGGGATTTCAGGACATAAGTCAAGCTACAATAGGGCACATGACAGACTACTTAAATCAGTCCTAGTTAAAGCACTCTACATTCCAAGGTATTATTGTATATCTCTTTCACTCTTGATAAAAAAAAACAAAAAAAAAAAAAAAAAAAAAAAAAAAAAACTTATTTGATTGTATATATTTTATTTTATTAAAGTAGTATTTGAATGATAAGATGGTTGCTTAAAGAATTACAGTGTAAAATGTATAGAGATAGGAATTTAAAAAAAACAAAACAAGTTTTGATAAAGTTGTTGACATGCATCATAAAAAGAAAAGAAAATTATATGTAAAGAAAACTTTTTCTCATTTTCCTTTCTATATAATTTTTTAAATATTTTTTCTTATGTCCAGGTAAAGGAAATATAATGAAAAAAAAAAGTTTGTCACTCGAAATGAAATTATAAAATAGATTTAGTTGAAATTCTGATTTCTTTTGATAATTAGAAATGTCTTCTTATAAAAATTTGAAGAATACAAATTAAGAGTATTATTTACATCGATCCTAATGCTTCTCTTTAATTACTCTATATATTTTCCTAATACTTATAATATTAAGACTTTTGCTAAATTAAAATTTTTCATTTATAAAATGACCATTAATCGTAGTCAGCTTTTAATATAGGTAGTAAAAACAATATTTAATTACCCAGTCATAGACAATAATATTTGTAGTAGTATTTAGTAGCTCTTTAGAATCAAAGCAGTATTATTACTGCATAATAATATGCATTAATTAGGTTTCTGGTATAATCCCATTCTAAAGAGTTTGAACGATAAAATTTAAATGATAAACATTTAAGTAAATTTAGTTATTAACTCATAATGAATTACTCCTAAAAATATAAAATGCCAATATAGATTTGATAAAATAGTAATGATGATGTGAATTTGAATAACACAAGGTACAAATGGAGATATGTAACAACAGAAAGGAAAAATACAAATCTCATCCAATTTTTAAAGAATAAAAAACAAGAGGTTTAAAGATTTAACTAAATCGAAGCTACAAGTACAAGAATTTTAACCCTTAATTGAACTCTTTTAGAGTCATTTAATCAAGCTTATATGAATTACGTTACTCGCAGAGATAGATCCAATACAAATTTTATCAGCAAGGAAGGCTCACAATTCACAAAATTTAGCTGAATTATAAAAGTTGTAAAACGTGTTAAATATTAAACACGTGTTAGTATACATTTAAATAGATTCTTCCAGTCTAAACAAAAATCAGTCTAAAAGTAAACCATTGGAGTTATGATATAAATGTCAGGTCAATAAGATACACTGACAATTTTATTCCTTAATATAAAATAAAATATAGTAATCTGCTTAAAAATCAACATATAACCCATCTTAAAATTTGATTTTTTACAGTTCGGAAAATTCAATTTCTTTATTTTATTTAACATGGAAAAACAGTTTCAACCCATTTGCCCATTTTGAATTCTCCAAATTTGTCAAAACAGAAGCCCATCACAACTGATGTGGTCCTATACTTTTTATTTATAATTTATAATAAATATAAAAGAAATATTAAATCTGTCAGGAGCTGCTCAAATTAAGCAAATGTCCCACGTTTCATTAAAATATTTATTCACAAATGTGATTTAGTGACAAATGATATCTCATAAGCCAGAGAGAACAATTGGTGTAAGCAGAAAGATCACTAAACCTCATTTTCTTGTGAACAGAAAGGTGAAGTGAGGCAAGAACTCAGTTTATGTAGTTATATTCGTAAATATCTTCCTTAATAAGTATTTATCATAATAATGTTAAAGAGCATAGATTAAATTAAATTAAATTTTTCACCTATTATATACTATAAAATTTTTCATAACTCAAATAAAAATTAAGATACCATTATTATAAATTTTAATCTTTAGCCTACCCCC
>KZ808022.1:46288-59333 GCA_000696205.2 Oncopeltus fasciatus
TACATTTTTTAATTTGTGTTTTTTGGATCTACCTTGATCGAACCCCAACTAAAATCATCAAATTCTTAAATTTTTCTTCCTTTACAAGCTAAAGTGGATACTTAATTTTCAAATTTGCAATAAGAAATAGAAAAATTCGAGGTTTACAAAAAGACCATTAATGAAGCAATAAATACCTTTTTTTAAAAAAAAAAAAAAAAAAAAAAAAACTTATTTGATTGTATATATTTTATTTTATTAAAGTAGTATTTGAATGATAAGATGGTTGCTTAAAGAATTACAGTGTAAAATGTATAGAGATAGGAATTTAAAAAAAACAAAACAAGTTTTGATAAAGTTGTTGACATGCATCATAAAAAGAAAAGAAAATTATATGTAAAGAAAACTTTTTCTCATTTTCCTTTCTATATAATTTTTTAAATATTTTTTCTTATGTCCAGGTAAAGGAAATATAATGAAAAAAAAAAGTTTGTCACTCGAAATGAAATTATAAAATAGATTTAGTTGAAATTCTGATTTCTTTTGATAATTAGAAATGTCTTCTTATAAAAATTTGAAGAATACAAATTAAGAGTATTATTTACATCGATCCTAATGCTTCTCTTTAATTACTATTAAATAAAATTAGCAATAAAAAATATAAAAAGTTTTTACTCAGGAATTTGACTTGTGCTTATTAAAAATATATATTTCATTATTTAGTTCAATGCACATATACTTTATTAATGAGAAATTAATTAATTCAATATGCTTTTATCAATTAATTGGATTTTTGCTATTAAAAATTTACAAATTTTGTGAATAACTACTTAAGGACCATAAACTGATAAAGAACGTAAGATAGCAAAGAAGAGTGAAAAAGATATGGAGTTGTGTAATAGTTAAACACTTTTTCGAATGCATTTAAATTAAGAAATCAAAAGAACCATGATTTTATTTTAAATCAAATCTAGAGAAATGCATTTGCAAAAGTGAAAGAAGGACATGTGGGGAAATATAGTGCATTTCAAACGTACCTATCTCCATGGAATAGCTCTTGGCGATTTCTCCCATCAAAAGAAACCCATGAAGTGTTCCGACTATCAGGTGACACACAGATCTGAAACAATACCCAGGGGGCACCCATCCACTAGATTTTTACCAAAATCAGTGTAACTTTGTGTGCAAGCGATAATTTCTGAATAAAAATTATGCACTCATTTATTTGCAAAATAACAAAATATACATTTGGAAATCCAAAACACAACTAATTAGGTACATTTCAAAAGGAAAATGTATTTTAATAAGCATATTAAAATAAAAATTACAACAAAAACAATTTCAACAATGACAGAACATGAACTCATATATATATATTTTTTNTGAAAGGCCTCTCACTAATAAAGGGAAGGCAAACCAGATTGTTTTTAGATAACTTAATAAAAAATTCAAATATTAAAAAAAAATGAATAACATTTTTTATTAATTGAAAAAATATTTCTCTAAGAAGAAGGTTGAAAATGTACATAATGAAAATGAATATATAATGAAAAAAATGTATTTACATAAATATCAATTTTCACTTTAAAAAACGAAGCAAAGCAATTCATAATTGAAACTCTAAGAAATTCATAAAACTGCTTCATTTGTCATTGGAATTTCAAATTAAATATTTTATTTTATGAGCTTGAAAAACTACAAAATTTTAATGATAAAAGAAATATCACTAAAATAAAAAAATATTTAAATGATTGAGTATTATTTAAAATGTACAACACTGTGCTCCCAAGACCAAAACATTTATTCCTCCACCGAATTAAATAAGCAATTTCCCAAAGCAAGCACACTGAGTTTATCTTAATCATAGCCTTTTTTGTTTTACGATGTCATAATTTTTTTTTTTTGTATTATTGCTTAATCTAAAAGCAGTAAACTGCTGCTAACAGATATTGTTATAAATTTTCCAGAAATTCAATTTTCTAAAATATTACTATTTTATCCATATAGTATGAAACTTTAATAAATAAATGATAAAATATATCCTACACTTTTCTCACACTATTCGCTATGAAAATTAGGTATAAACAATGCATACAACTCTCTAGTTGACTTTTCTTGCAAAGGGTATCATTTAATCAAAATTTAATAAAGAGAAATTATTATTCAATAAAATTATGAAAATTATCAATGAAAATTATGTTCAATAAAAAAGAAATAAGATATTAATGATAGATAAATAGAAGATTTCCTCTCAAAGTTCACTATTAAATAAGGATATAATAAGGGGAAGTTTAAGTTCTATAAAAGGGGTAAAAAGATAATGAAAAATGATAAAAGTAAATGAAATTAGAGAGGAGAATAGTCTCTTATCAAATAGATAGTTTTAAATTTATAAATAATAATTTAGTTGTAGTTTATTATCCCACGTAAATTTTAAACAATTAATGAGAGGGAATAGAATAAAAAATCTATCTGTCCCAGCCAAGACTCGAACCTGGATCTCCTGCTTACCGGGCAGGACTCGAACCTGGATCTCCAAGCAGAAGATCCAGGTTCGAGTCCTGGCAGGGACAGATAGATTTTTTTATTCTATTCCCTCTCATTAATTGTTTGGATAATTTTAAACTTCGAATGCTACTTCTAGGAAATGTAGTACTTGAATTATCTGGGTTATTTAAGAAATATTAGACAAAGTAAGAAGATTCAAAAAGTGGTGAAGTACAAAATTTCAATAAGCAATAAAATAACAGTAGGAAACTTTTTACTGATTATTTTAAAGATTTCAGTAGATCTTTTGAGAAGGATTAATTTCTCTTGATTTATTTCTATTTAAGCCTACATAAATGGTTTTCAAAATCTTAAAACAAATAAGTTTATCATTTGCAATTAATTTATATTTGTCTCGGTCAATTAATTGAAGTTCTTTAAGCAAGAAAAAACACAATTGAAATATAATTACTTTTATTGATCCAAACATTAATAAAATTAAATATTGAAACAATCTTCTAAAAAGTAAGTATTATGCCATCTTTTACTAACTTTCTTTGAGAATAATAAATGCTTATAATTGAATTAATTATATGAGAAAAATTCTTACACACAAAAAAATTGAATAAAAAGTTACAAAAATGGATTAAAAAACTTATTTCTAATGAGATTTTACAAAATTCATAACAGGAAGAAAATTCCCACGTTATTAAATCAAATGAAAAATTTGGCAATCAGTAGTTGGGTAATAACTAGAAATATATATAAAGGAAATAGCAAAAGAAGCTTAAAAAATACTGACAAATCTTGAAATGCATAATTAGAAAAATAGTATACACAATTTTCTATTGAATTAAATTAAGCAATGATTATTCTTTCATAGTCATTCAAATTTGAATTTAATTTAAATAACTAATTTAGAGAAATTAAAACATTTCGATTGAAATATACTTTACATTAAAAAAAAAAGAAAGAAAAAAAAGAGGCTTATAAGCATTAATTCCAGAAAAACAGGTTTCTTACCTTTAATTCCACACCAGCAGGAACAACTATAGGTCTGAAGGAAAGTGAATGGGGACATATAGGGGTGACCATAATTGCTGGAACACTAGGATGGATCATAGAAGCACCAGCTGCAACAGCGTAGGCAGTACTTCCAGTTGGTGTGGAAACTATCAAACCTGTAGAATGAACACATTTAATATTTTTTAATTATGTCTTGAGACACAAAACTTAGTCTCTCACTAGATAATAATTTTAAAGCTAATCATGAAATGAGATTATGTTTAATAGAACATTATAAAATGTTTGATATAAAAATAAAACACTACAATTTAGAGATAGTTCATTGACTGTCCAAGGTGTTGGTAGGGGATTCGGTCTTAGAATTTGAAGAAATTAAGAGTAATTTGTAAACCAACAAAAAAGTTTTTATTATTGACAATGTTTTGGCCTAGATTTCAGGCATTCTTTAGGGCGGTATACTTTTATATTACAGGGCAAAATATAGGGTGATAGAAGGATAGTCTCCAGCCCTAGGAAAACTTAATCATGACTGATACAGTCATTTCATCAAAATAAATAAAAATAAAAATAAATGAAACTAGTATAAAATCTGCTGGACAATAAAACAACCGAGAAGTATATTTTCAACAAATAAACAATTTCTACAAGAAATACAAATTTAACAAACAATATTCTGTTCTATGATGAGTAGCCAGTGGTCAACAACCCCAATCAAGACTCTACTGTCTTAATTATTTCCCCTTATTTCTTCTCATTAGTGGATCAGGAAGAAATGATAAGAAGAAAAAGTTTTAAATAACTCCTTCAAAGAAGAAAATTAAATTGGAAGGCAATAATAGGCTAAAATAATTAAAGAAAACAAACATATAAAATTGTTATTCTGAAAATAAGATCTTAGAATAAACTAGTAATATCTGTATTACTAATTTATTCCAAGCACTGATGAGATATGTGCAAACATGTGCATACATATAAATGTGTATTGTATAAAGAGATATTAACAGATTATATTATTTTTTTATACATAGAATAGTCTGGACTTTAGAAAGAAAGCATATTACATAATATACTTTTTATTTTTATTTGGATTTTATTCATCTTTTTTTAATCATCTGTTTTTTTAAAAATATAACAAGCATAAAACTTAAAATAAATCTTATGTTGATTGGTTTAAGCCTGAGGATAAGGCAACAATCCTGATAGCTGCTTAGATTTGTGTACATTATTGGTTTAGCACTTCTCCATAACTATTCTTTTTAAAACAACTAATTATAAAATTTCACAGAATTAAAAATATTAGAAGCTCTTAAATATAAAAAAGTTTAACAATGCATTAATTTACTGGTTAAATAATAAGGGCTTTACAACACTAATTCTGATTAGGTTAGTAAACCTCTTTCAAGGTTTTTGAATACAACTGAGACTAGTTCTGTAACACATAGATTTTCCCCTAGATACAAATATACATGAAATGTATTAAAAGCTACAAGTTTTTTTTTTTTTCTGACAAATTAAGGTTTTTTTATTTGATAAGGGATGTGGAAAACATGGAGTCTCTTTGTTTTTCTAACTTAGATAAAAGAAGTGTTATTTGTTTTGAACTCAGAAAATGAATCTCATATATGCATGACATTCACAATATATTAAATTGCTATGTCTTGCTTAGATAATGAGCATCATAGGGTTAAAAAATAAAATAAAATAAATGATAAATTACTAAAATATGTTTAAGATTTTTAAGATATCAGAGACTTAAAATTTTGTATAAAAATAAATAAAATATCCAACCATCCCCTTGAACTGATGTAATATGTTTGCCATCCAAGTACAGATCAATGTTGGAGAGATATGGTGAAGGTCCTCGGTCCACCACAACTTCATTTAAAACTAACAGATTGGTTGGTGGTTTCTTACTATTCTCTTCATTTTTCCTAACTATTATACATCTCAACCGACTTCTAAGGGTCAGAGCAGCATGCCCTGGAAAATTTTTATTCTGAAATTAATTTTAGAACAAATAATAATAATAGGAGCAATATAATTTTTTTTTATTACCTTCTAACACATTTGTAACTTGTTCTTGAAAATTATCAAATTGAAAGGGGGTAAGAAAACCCAGAGATCCAAGATGGAATGCCATAACTGGTGGTACTGATTGCTGAAAAAAAAAATTACATTATACAATTTTAAATAATCAAAGTAAACCTTTAATATACATATGAAAAATTTCATACTTATATATGCTACATATAGAAACTTCTTATTATTCATATCTTAAATAGGTCTTCGCAACTGTGTAAATTATATTGCAGAACTTTTTAAAAATTTATTTTATCAATAAGCAAAATATCTTTAAGTTTTATTAATCAAAAACCTGCTGCATTAAAAAGCCTTTTTTACTCAAACATTATATTTCAGGTAATACCCCACTCCTATTGATCTGATGTTGCTTAATAATGAATTCAGCTTTTTGTTTTACATTTAAAAGCTACTGGCCGGATTTCAAATTCACCATGTTTATATTAAAAGTAGAAATAAATATTACTAATCAATCATAAGTTAGTACCTTGTGTAATAAAATTAGAATAAAACAAAATATTTATTTCCAAAAATCCAAATGTACATTAGAATTTGGATGTATCATTTAATACACTTAGTTTATATGTTATACATAATTATCAGTAATACCCCATTATTTCATCAAAAGAGTAAAACCTATATACTTAATACCGATAAACATATATATTTAATATAATATAATATTATACAATAAACATAATATTACTTATATTACATAAATATCTGCAAATATCACATACTTATCACAAATATAGGATATATCTTATATAGTAATTAGATGAAGACTAATGTATTTTTTAAAATTTAACTTGGAAAAAATCTTTTATCATAAAATTAATTTCAATTAGCTTCTTTTTAATAACATTCTGAAAAGCCTTAAGGTTTTCTCCAGCTTACATATTTTTCAGTGAAGAATTATCCAAAATTAATTCAGCAACACAAATATTCATTGGTTAATATACTACTTTTTTATGAGTCCAATAATATTGTGTATTCCTTTTTTTTGTGTAGCTCAGAATATTATTTTTCTGAAGACACTCAGCACCTAATCTTTTCGATTAGTATGCAATCTTATACGATTTATATCTTATACGAATTAATACAAAGGAACATAATCAAAAATCTAACTGTCCCAGCCAGGACTTGAACCTTGATCTCCTACTTTCCCGGCCGGTGCATTGAACTTTGAATTTTAACGCACCAAATTCAATTGGAAGCAGAAGATTCGGGTTCGAGTCCTGGCTGGGACAGTTAGATTTTTTATTCTAAGATGATTTTAGTTGGGGTTCGGTCGAGGTAGATCCAAAAAAACAAAAATTAAAAAAATGTATTTTTTTAATGAAGGATTATCTGCCAACGTTTCGGCTTACATTATAAGCCATCTTCAGGGCTATCATGAAGATGAGAGAGGACGTCCTGTCCCTAAGTTAACATTTCCATGATTAAACCTTTTAGATTTTTTATTCTGTTCCCTTGCACTAAAAATTGTCATAATTATATCTCTTGTTTTCAATTCTCCTAAGCACTTCACATAAATGCTTCTCTTCATATTTATGGGAAATATTGCTTTTAGGTAAGTAAAAAAAAAAAAGAAGAAGAAGAATTATAATTAATCAAACACAACAAAATTGTTAATAAGATTCAATGATAGATTTGATTTCTTTTATTAAATATTTATCTTCAGGATATAAATAAGAGGCCTGTGAGGAGCTCCATAACAATTTTCTGCTCTCCTCGCAGATAAAGCACTGACACAGCAAAAATAGTGAGTCAGTACCAAAACTGACTATATTAATATTAATCTAAAAAAAATATGTATGAAAAATGAACTACTAGTTGCTGTTTGAAAACAATTTAGGATGTTAAGCTAATAACTAATTCTAAATTACCTGAAAAAGTAAACTGGCATAAAGTAGCGTTCCATCTCCACCAAGGCAAATAATAAAATCTATTTTATCAGTAAGCTCATCCTTCCCATCACGGAATGTCATAAGTCTCTCTTTTATTTCTCCAAATTCCCTGTTGTTTAAGAGAAGAGGATCTTCTAAGACTGATTGTTCAACAAAAACAACCATTCGCTTTTCCTGTGAGAGAAAATTGTATTAATTATACCATTCAAGAATTTAATGTATTATACATTTAATATAATAACAAAGCATTATTTCTGTCTTTCTCACACACACACACGAACGCACGCACGCACACACACACACACTCTTTATGTATAATGACAACATTATAATGATATAGGCTTTTTGGCTTTGTTGGTGACAGTTTTATTATTTTTTACCTATTATATTAACACACACACACACACACACACACAAACAATCCCTCCTTTGATTGTTGATCATGACTAGACAAAAACAAAATTTCAATTAATTATTACTACTGTTTTGGATAAATATATCTCCTTTTTTAGAACCAGAAAAAATTGAAAATTGTCAAAAATACTTAAAAACAATTGGATAATATGTCAATAATATAAAACCAACAAATAAATAAATCTGAATATAAATCAGAATAATATATATATATATATATAGTTTCCACTGAACTGTTAAGTCATCATCGGGATGATAATGATGTATGGAGAACATCTCCAGACATCGCTATCGCCTTGATGATGACTTACAAGTTTAGTCGAAACGTCGGCAATAGTAAAATAATTACCCAACAATTTTGGGTTTATTTTATAGCAATGAACACCCAGTGTTCATGTTCTGCATTCAATTTAATAGTGTTACAATGAGGATTTAGCAGATATGTTCTGATAGTCCCAGGTAAGCCTATCTCGTATCTGTTTTATCAGTGGGACTCAGGGGAACATATTGAGAGCCTGCTACTGGCAGCGAGGTCACAGACAAGCCGTATTTTAATCTCGCTGGATCATGCCCGGTGGAATTGGCAAGAGAGTATGCTACAGTTCTCTAATATAGGCAACTGTCGCACACTGCACTCCAATATNATATACCATCTGGATTTTTAAAAATCTCTCTTTACAACTCTCATTCTCTTTTCAGCCCTGAAGAAGCCATCACATGATGTGCGAAAGCTCGGCAAATAAGAACAATTTGACTCGGTCCAACCCGGAATATGAAATGGTAAATACAAATGATAATTTAATCGTAAAAAGGGAACAAAAAGTTTTAGGTGAACAAGATGTTAGCAAAGTGAAAAACAAAAGTTTTAGAGATTATGTGTTGGGCATACATTAAATGATTTTGTATTTCAAGGGCAGGGCAGGGTTTTCCAAAGTGAGGTTTCCAGTAGTAGCTGTTCCATTTTATTTGTTTATTTATTTTTTTTTTGTATTTTTTTTTGTGCAACTGAGTTTACAGTCTTTCCAAGATTCATTCATTTTCATTTCGATAAAACTATAGCAGAGAGCATTGGCTTTTTTATACTTCACAAAGCTATCTCTAGACTAAATTTTCTGGAACTTTTTTTAAAAATTCAGTGTATTATTTTCATTTTCAACTGTTGGTTAGCTTATTGTATTTAATTAATGTTTATATGAACTTGTATTTTTAATTTTCGTTTTAATCATTTAAACCCATTTTTTAGGAATTTGGTAAAAAAAAAAAAAAAAAAAAAAAAAAATCCATCAATCTATTAGCGCATTAGGTTAACATGAGTGTGCTAAAGAAGCATAGAAATGAAAATGCATCATATCCAATGAACAAATGCAATTCTCTCCCAAGTCTGCAAAAAACAGCTTATATCTTTGTTTTACATGAATCAGTTATACTCATCAATCTCAGTATACAATGAATTGATTTTTTATTACTATATTAAACATTGCAGCATAGTTAGCACAACATACATCACTATAAAATTACTTTAAAAGCTATGTAGTTTGGGACTGAAAATTTGACCTTAGTATGAAGCCCACATTTCTAAATTATCAATCAAATTTTCAGGCTTGTCTTTAAAAATACATGGCAATGATCTTGGATCATGAAATTTATTTTGCATTATTTTCCAATAGAATACTATATAAAAAATATTTTACTGTTCTTAGCCATTTGACAGGTATGTCATTATTATGCTTCTTGAAATCATAAAATAATTTCATATTTTTACTCATGAAATCATTATCAAAAAACAATAAAATAATTCACAGGTGCGCTTTTCTTGAGTATGGAAGGGAGATTAGGCTCAAGTTTTGAAATTATATTCAAATACAATGCAGAATATATCAGTGTATATTGCAATTTTAATCTAAAATCAGACTTAACTGCTCCACATTCAAAATTAAAACAACTTCAATTGGATAATCCCATGAAAATTGTTAGCAGCTATGTGACCAGCCTCTCCATATAGCCATTGCATGTTGGCTTCGATCAGCCCCCTTATCACTTGCTGCCCCATTGGTCTTGCTTCTAACAACCACATAGTTTGACTGTCACTTGGGATAACATTCCTCCAAGATATCTATTGCTAGTTGTATTATGTGTGTTTCACTAATTGCTGTATTCCTCAACCTACCTCATATGGTCTCACTACTTAATTTTCTTAGGTTAAATTTTGCTACTATGACCTAACTGCCGAGGCTTTCCAAGGAAATCCAACTCTCTTAGCCATTTAGCAGAACTGGAAGGAACTTAATCTCATTAATTATTTTCTATTCTCTTACCAGGTGGTGAAACACCTCACTAGCCTTCATTACCCTATTGAGAACTTCCTCGTTAATTCTTGCTTAGCAATAGAATAATATCCAGGGAAACATTATCTACCCCTTTTAGCTGTTGCTCACATTTTTTGCCAACTTGCATAAGCTTAACTTTGCTAAGATTTATGGCAAGATCTCTTTTCTTCTTAGCTCCTCATTTTACTCTTTTAGTCACTTGCCCTGGGATGTCAGCAACCAGCACAGTATCATCTGTGTACAAGAACCATAGTAGCTGGACTGCAAATATGACACATAGCACCACAAGTACACTTAAAAGGAGTGTACTGGTGCTATATTCTTACTCCAATTCCTTTATAAAATTTGAAAGGGGCTGACGAAGTTCTATTCGGATTCTGGTAGGCTAACTTGACAACACTCATGAAGCTTAATGGGGCATGATTCCTCTTCCGGAGTGCCCATCATATTTCTTGATGAGGTACAGAATCAAAGGCAGCTTTCAAGTTAAAGATGGCAGCCTTATAGGGAAAATAGTTGATTTTGAGTGAACCAGTAAGGCTAAAATGCTGTTAGTTCTTCTGCCAAGTCCTATTAACACATTACATTATTTCATATAAGCTCTCAGATGATGCTTCAAGTTTAAGGCTTATAAACTACACAGGAGAGACTAATCAGATGATTGTCCTCACACAGAGATAGGATTTTTCTAATATTAAACTTTAAATTTTTATATTTATAAAGCTTTATAGAAGCTTCTATCTTTTCTTCCTGGATAACATCATCTATAACAGGTAACAGACAACTCTCTGTCGTCAGATCCCTCCTAAGGGCAATTCTTGGACAACTTCCACAAAAAAATTGTCATGGTAATCTTTGTCAAACTATTTTTATATGTTACTCAGTTTCCATTTCCTTTCAGGCCTTTCTAGAACTATCTAGAGTCTACTGGAAGTTTTACTACATGTCTGTTCCAGGCTTTAATGTCAAGATTCAAATAATTTTACATCTTTAGCTTTATTTCTCTCTTAAACTTACTCTTCCAAGTTCTTAGTTACCCTAGAGCTCATACTCTTCATTCAAAATATATTTTTCTTCTTAAAAGATCTTGCTTATCAATCCTTCTTCTTATTCTACTTGGTAGGTCTAATATTCTTTAAGTATGTTGCACACAATCCACAAAATCCAAATACTGTTGAAGGTTTAAAAAATATTCACCTCTGCTAACTTACTCCTTAATACATGTTAGTACAACTGCTTTTCTTCCATCGTGTTAAAAGACTCTATTACAATCCTTTCAAATGATTACTACCTTTCATAGGCAATTAACGCTCCTTACCTTTCATGGGTATCACAATCTAAGTGTCAGCAAGCAGTAGATGATGGTCAGAAAACTATGATTATTGATTATAAATAATAAAAAATTATTATTATTATTGGGCTGTTATTATTTAATTTCATTACGCCAGTTTTGTTCTGAAAATGTAATATTTAAATTCTACATGTTTAATACACACAAAAAAAAAAATACTTACCAGTATGAGCCACTGGACAAGCTGTACAAAAGGTTGAAGGACCGAAGCATCCCTCAGCTTCTTTATCACTAGAACTGTAAGAGGTGGCTTATACCATGTAAGCCTCTGGCTCGCCGGATCCTGAATTGTTCTGTAAGGCAATAATCATTTCAAAACTAAAGCAAAACAAAGTGCTTTTTAAAATATATTTCAAAGACCAACACATAGTAGCTATAAAATGTTATTAAAATATAAATATAATAATATAATATAAATATAACATCCNACAATTAATGAGAGGGAATAGGATAAAAAAATCTATCTGTCCCAGCCAGGAATCGAACCTAGATCTCCTGCTATCCGGGCCGGCGTGTGGACAGATAGATTTTTTATTCTATTCCCTCTCATTAATTGTTTAAAATTTACGTGGGATAATAAACCACAACCAAATAAATATTTTTAACTGATTAGTTATGTTTCATGAATAGATATTATTTTTAACTTCCTCATCAATATTGAAGATTCTTGTTTCTTTTGATTTCAAAAGAACAGAATGATTAATTTACATAAAGAAGAAAATACACAATTAGAAGAGAATTTGTTGGGGTTTGATTAAGGTTGATCCAAAAAATAAAATTTTTAAAAAAGTATATTTTTTGTTATCTACCTACATTTTAGCTTACATTTTAAGCCATCTTCAGAGCTTGAAATACAATGTCATAAGAAAAACATTTAAAAAAATGATTTACATTATAATTATTTAAAATTGACTTAACTAAAAGTAATGTGATACCAAATGATGAGGAAAACGATAACAAAATGTTTTTCTAAACAGGTCACCACAGCAATCTATTATGAAGGCAAAAGGGGACGTCTTATCACCTGGATCAAATGTTCAAGACAGCTGTCTGAATTACCTGTGTAAGGTTTGAAAATAAGGAAAACTTAAGATAGACAAGTGACGGGTGGAGATGTGAGGCGATAGGTACAAAGGGAGAGCGGCCTACATCAAAGGAGGCAATACCGGTAAAAAAAGGTAGGAACTATAAAATGTTTATTTGATTGTGGTTAATTATCCCACATAAATTTTAAACAATTAATGAGAGGGAATAGAATAAAAAAATCTATCTGTCCCAGCCAGGAATCGAACCTGGATCTCCTACTATCCGGGCCGGTGCACTTGCCAGTTATGCTACCAGCCCGTGTAGATATCTCATTAAATTCCCCAGTGTAGAGGGATAGGAGGCCCGGATAGCAGGAGATCCAGGTTCGATTCCTGGCTGGGACAGATAGATTTTTTTATTCTATTCCCACCATCTTCAATAATAAG